>CARXXK010000002.1:40427541-40522270 GCA_949089665.1 Macrosiphum euphorbiae | reverse complement strand
AACAACATTTAACTAGCTCAGTATAATTTTTATGATTTGAAAATAAAAAAAAATTATATATTTTGAAATACATTTACATAAATTAAACTTTCTAAGTTAATTTTTAAGAAAAAATAAAAATATTCAATAGTTTAAGACTAATTTATTATGTGATTCAAGATTTATTTGATATTATTTTTATAATAATATGTATATATACTCGATATCCTTTTAAACCGAGATCTCCCCATTCTCCAATAGATCCTTTTTCTCCTTTTGTTCCAGGTGGACCATCCGGACCTAAAATTGAAACATAAATTGATTATAAGCCACTGTATATATATTCGATTACATTTATGGTAGTTAAATTTTAAATATTAATTATATATTTTTCTTTATTAAGAGCACGCTACACCCGAATGTATTGTCTCCGTCTTAAAAGTGCATAACATAGGTAGATACCAAATTTACGATCAGCAGATCACGATTAGCTCTGTTAGACTAAAAATTAGACCTATTATGAAACTTCATGGTAAAAACATTATCTATGCTCGTATGTTGGTTCTATACGATAGTTCAACTTTTTAGCAAGTTCTATGTATATAATATAGAGTAAATTAAAAATGCTCATAACTCACTTAAAAACTGAATAATCGTAATTTTCATCACAAGATACTCCTTAAAGAGATTAAAAAAAATAAGTATTTAAGTACCTATACAGTATACTTGAAAATTTCCATAATCATATTTTGATTAACCTATATACAATTGTGTAGTACTACCTGGTAACATAAATAGGTATATAATATTTTTTCTTCGTGCTGGAAATTGGAATGTATCTTATCGTATTATGTATTCATTTTTTACATGATTTTCCTATTATAATATTGACTTGGTTATGTATTTTTGAATACAAGATACAAATATTATTACGTAAATACCAAACACTAAGTTATAGATATAACTATTATTTTAATATCAAACCTGTTTCTCCTGGAGGTCCTTCTGAACCTTGTTGTCCAAAAATACCCTTGTCACCAGGTTCTCCGACAATTCCTTTACAGTCACATTTAAATGGATTGGTGCATCCTCTACAAGCCTAAGTAAAATAATCAAACATTTCAAATTAATATTTGTTGAATATAACTTGTAATAAGCAGAGTTAAACGATTAAAATATGGACTTATATAATATGCTCATATACACATAAAATAATACGTTTTTAGACATTTACATTCATAAAACATAATAATAAATAATAATAATAATCACAAAAATACTACCTATCAAAACAAATTAATTCATAAAACTGCTATTAATATAATAAATAAATATTATAACTTATCACAAAAAAATCATGACGATAACCATAGAATATAGATATTATAATATAATATCTAAAAGATATATTTTATAAATAGGCATATAATATATATTAATCTTATTGGGTACTGAGAATATTTTGTGTTACTAATATAGAGTTGTTTTTTTTTTAAGAGGACGCAAAGCCGATATAATAATTTTGTCTCTGTCTTACTTATAGGTACCAACCTACAAAAGGATAATTAACAGGATATACATTTTATCATCATCAAACATAAAGGTAAAATTTTAAAAACATTATCTGTGTTTGTGTACGTTTGTTTTTATGATATATTTTTTAATTTTTAAGCGTTATGAACACTTTTATGTCGTAATATTTTACACACCTAGATAGGTACCTACTCATAAATATCTACTCATAAATTTGGTCTGCTGACGCGAGCTTCTGGTCTAATCGAGACATTGAGTGCAATATGTGATAGGTCGTAGGTACCTAGTGCAGTAGTGCATCTATGAATTATGATTTGTATTTATGAATGTCATGATTCTGAATTTGTATTGTATTTTATTCGTACGTAATTTATTATTTTATTTTAATAATATATAAAAATGATTTTAATACATTTAATATGAGATATTATACATGGATGCTATAGACATAGGTATTAGTACAATTTGGAACCCAATAAGCATAAACAATTGAAGTTTGTCAAGGTTATTGTGCTAAAAAAAAAATCATAATTTTAAATAAAAAATAAATTAAATACATAAATACGTTTTCTTCAAGAATACCCATGTGAAATTAATGAGAATTATTTTGGAAGAGCTGATTCATACATGATAAGTAAATACCGGATTTTGTATAACATTCATCTCGCTATTTTTTACATAGTATAGGTGCATGCAATCAATGAAGCCTCCGTAAATTATTAATTGATTGATTAAATACCTAATAAAAGTGTATTTTGTGTATTTTTGCATATTTGGTCACTAAAAATAGATCACTATAGAGGTGAGTAATAAAAGTACAAAAATACGCCTAAATTTTTCTTGCATATTTTTTTAGTGCATGTTTACAACTAAACAATTATAAGTGAATATGATCAGGTCTTAACTGATAAAATATGCAAACTGAATCATAAAGATGAACAAATATTAAACTCTAGTATAATATTTGACCATAAGTATTTTTGAACTATTTTAATATGGGTTATTAAACATTGTTTAAATCTGGTCAATGAAATTTGATAAAACAATTGACATTAAGTCATAACTCATATAATAAATATGATATGACTATAGTACCTTACTCATTGCAGTAGCCATCGTTCACTCACACATGCATATATTATGTTAGAATTAGATTAATAACATATAAGTAAGTTATAACTTATAACTGTATAAGGAAGAACAAAATTAATCATTGGATATTTTCTCCAATAACATAAGACGTATTGTATGATCGTTCTTATCAAGTAACATTTTTAATACAATAATTATAATTTTTTTTTAGAACATACATTTTTTTATTAATTTTCATCAACTAACAAACTATAGTAAATAGTGATGGTTTTATAATTATCTAGTTGTAAGTTATAACGTAAGATAAATGGCAGCGTTGCAGCTATTACATTTTGTAAATAGGTACCTTAAACACAGTAATTTTTGTGCCCCACGACTAAAATGTATAATTTGTATAAAAATCACGAACTAAGAAAGTATGGGCCGGGATCTGTTTGTAGATTCTTTGCTAAATTAATAAACCCAACAGTTACTAACTTAAATAAACTAAATTTGATATGATTATACATTTTTGTTTAAAATAAAATAAGGTGTATTCAAATTATTGTGGCCCATGAACATTTTTTTATTTTTTGTTGGACCCTTGACATCAAAAAGGTTGCCGACCCCTGTTCTAAAGTGACTGAAAGCCTGATTTAAGTAATTCAGTTATTTGTTTCATAGGATACGTTAGTATATTAATTCAAAAGTAAATGTATTAAGCTAATTATATATATATATATATATATATTATGATCACAATTTGTAATTACGATTATTATTGTCTATCAAATTTGTAATCAATGCTGAAAATAATATAGAATTAAACGTTTTCCCTAAACAGGATAGGATGTAATATATGCATGGCTGGTATCTCTGCACGGACGTCCGGCCACTAGTTTCAAACGATAAGATTATAAATTTCTTAACCGTATACCGATCCAATAAAATTAGTTGACAACACCCGTTGTGAAATAAAGGCAATCGCAGCCTACGCTACTAGGATTTCCGGATGATAATCCAACTATTGTAAGGTCCTTTTTGAATGACAAGTGTTAAGTACTTCCGATATCCACGTGCCAAGGATGTTTAATTCAAATAAAAGTATACATAAGTTCTATAAATTTCATTTTTACACTTTTACGAATATTGAGCTACTAAATAAAAATAAAATATCGGTACCTACCACTGACGAGTTAAGTGTAATTTAGATTATTGTGTAAAATTGAGTAATTCAAACATAATATCGTTTACCTTCAAACTATTTCACACTAGTAAACAATATATTATAATAATAGGCACCTAGTTCATATGAATGCCTCTATAAATAGTTATAATAAGATTTATGTGTCAATGTGTCATATTATACTCTGATGACTATGATGTAGGCATATTTTGTGTGTATACAATTTAAGTACCATGTCTTAATGCCTTACACGAACTATTCACATAATAGACGTGTAATACGAATAAAAAGATTTTAGATATATTATAATTATATTTAATTCAAAACCAATAGTTAATTAATAAAGAGTAAAATAATAGGAAGGGCTCTCGCAAAAATATAATCCAGGGGGTGGCAAAGTCAAAAGTAAAAACCATATTATGCTATAATTGATGTAAACAAAATAGCGGGGACACCCTGGGGACGCTCTTGAGTAGGTACCAAATAGTATTTCATAAGGATTGAAAAACCTCGAAAAGTTATTTAGATCACTTCAGAATTATTGTTACTGTTGGTTTTTTATAGTTATTAATGAACAGTAATATTTAATAGATGATAAAAAAAAAATAATTCTTCTGTAGCCCAACTATATTAACATATAATATAAATGTCTAAATTAGGAACTGTTTGAAATTTTTTTAATGATCGTTCTATTAAATCCCTAAAATAGACTATAGTTATCACTGCAGGTCACAGAGTAAAACAAGTTCTCTCTAACTCTAAAATACTTCTATTCCACATTTCCACGACAACATTTTATAATCTAAATAATTTTTCTGTTGTTTTATTGATCAATACGTAGTAAACTATTTTTAATAATAATATATAGGTACTTGCTTCAAAATTGATATCAAATTTAAAAAAACCTACCTAATAAATTACATTATAGGTTTATATTATAATAAGTATATATTTGATCATAGGTAATACCTTACTTATAGGTAAGCTTAAAAATATGTATTTAAAGTGGGAAAGTGGGTTTCGCTCTGCTTTACAGTAGGTTACAAGTGGGTCAATGTATAATGGATTGTATTTAACTTGAATTCAATGATATAATATCATTGTATAAGAAAAACGATTCTGAGTGGAGACGGTTTGTCAGTCTGGATATTTTATATTGTTATTATTAATTTTAGACTATGAGTTGAATTAATATTATAATATTATTTTTTAGATTCTGAGTGGAACGATGAATGTATTGATTTTACAATGATGTGTGTTTTTTTTATTTTTTTTTTGTGTCTGACATCACCTTTTAGGACAGTAAACGTGCTTTTATTTTCTTCAACAGTATCTTTTTTGATAGGAAAGTGAATCTAGTTGGTACTTTGAAGATCAAAATTAAAATTTTTCCAGTAGTTTTCAAAAGCGCCGTGAAAAACAAAAGAAAAATTAAGGAAAAACGGAAATTTTTACGCTAAATCGATATTACACAAAATCGATTTTGGTTTTTGTTGTTACTCTAAAATAAATGAACGTATAAACATGAAAATTTCACTGATTCTTTATATTTTCATTTTCTATACATGATAAAATTTTCCAAATATTTTGAGTTATTTTGAGCTCTTTACGGACATTTTTAGTTTTTTTTCTATAAATATCAATAAATTTGTATTTGTTGGGTACAAAAGCTTAAAAATTTAATAGAAGGCTCCTAATATATTGTTTCAAAGACAGATGAAAAATATTAAAAATCTTTCGTCACATTTTTTTGTTATGAACATTTAAAGATCAAATATTGGCAAAATACGTAAAAATTATGAAAATATGCAAATCATTTCGAGTTGGATATTCATAAAAATTTTTCTTTTTAAATCTAAGATATGAAAATGTAATATAATATTCCTCATAAGGTTGTCGACCATTATCAAAAAAAAAAATGTCTACAAGAAACTCAAATTAAATTTTTATGAGCGTTTGAAATTCATATTTTTAAAACATTTGATATTCACTCGATTTCTCATGTAACGATTTTCTAATTTTGTTGTAATTCAAAAACGAATAACTGTAGATACATGAAAATTTCACTGCATGTTTATATTAGTATTTCTTATACACCATATAATAAATATTTTGTCTCTTTTTGAGCTGTTTACGGACATTTTCATTTTTCATTTTTTTTAGTTTTTTTTTCTATAAATATCAATAAAATTGTATTTATTGGGTAAAAAAGCGTGAAAATTTAATGCAAGGCTCCTGGTGTATTGTTACAATAGCTGTTGAAAAACAATGAAAATACATACGCACAATTTTTTTTTATAAGCATTTAAAGTTCGAATTTTGACAAAATGTATCAAATTTAAAATTTAATAATTATTTGTAGTTTAAAATGTTAAACTTTTATAGCTAAGGATTACAAATCTAAAACAAGGTTCCACGTAAATAGGTTATAATATATAAATTACTTCACCTTAGCATCATCAAATATATTTCGTAATATCATAGGCTGACTAACCGTTTTCGCTCAGAATCGTTTTTCTCATACAATGATATTATATAATTGAATTCAAATTTAATACCATCCATTATACAGTGACCCATTTGTAACCTACTGTACAGCAGAGCACATTTTTTTATTCGTTTCTATAGTGATAAACAAAGGGTTAGAAATTAAAATACCATTTTTAGCGGTTTTTCGTAATTTGTCGGTGGTTTCTCCCGTGTCATTAAATAACTATTGATAAAAAAGTCATCTCCCTATAGTACCATCCTGATCCAATTTACTAAAAGATAACTAGGTACTATATATTGAAATGGAAGCACTAATTCTGGTAGAAATTGTATATACATTATAAAACAAAATAAAAATAAAATAAACACAATCGTAAAACCACTAGCTGTCCACGCTCCGCTCAGAATCTAAAATTAGTTGAAATGTGCAGGTAGGTAACTAATTACTTTTTTATACTTTAATTTGATGTCATCTTTAAAATTGGACTGTGAATTAATTTAACCAACTGGATTAAAAAAAAAAAATTATAAACACTGTTAGGATATTACTTATATATTCAAAAGAATTTCAAAAATATATTGACAATTGTTTTATTGTTGCCTGATTTTACAATAAAAACACCGCAGTTTTAGATTTAAAAATTAAAACTTAATTAATATTCCTAATATGTTTAACATGAAACTGTTTTACTAATAGGTACTAAAAAAATAATATCGAAAGATTTAACACAATTTTAAAAATCTAAACGATAAACAGTTTAAAATTAATTTTATTCTGATCAAAATTATTTTTATAACGTATTAATTTAATGATAATATTATTGATGATTAATTATATCAATTAGGTAATGATAAAATTGTCATATTGGATTATTAATATAAATTATTCTACTAAAATAGTCAATGCAAGAATATTTTGAAAATATTTTAAAATTAAGCTATTGATAATATGGTTGTTACTAATTTATAATATTGATGGTAGGTATGGTGTTAAAGGTACATTAATTATTTTTTAGATAGTATTTATTTTTGAGAATTTGGGTCACATAGGTACATATTATTATTATGATGCAATTGTGTGAAATAAAATATGATTGTGGCCAATTAGTGTTAAATATATTATATTATTATCTTTTAATAGATATAAAAATATCTACGAAAACAATGAAGGTGTGTTAGTTCTTACTTATTGAGTATAATCGAATTGCCAAATAAATGTTGATAAATTTTAACAATTGCTTAATCAACAACCGGAAAACTTTTAGACAAATAGATTATTATAATTTAATTTAATAATTAATACAGGTTAGGTAGTGTAAGATTATTCATTAAATATATTATATAATATTATATAATTATTTATATTGGAGTATATTATTTATATTTATAAACATTAACTAGGTGAACACCGGCTTCGACCGTCCGCAGTTTTCAAAAAAAATTAAATTATTTATATTAACAAAAAAAATGATGATTTTTATTTTAATATTTAAAAATGATTCTTTTCACACGTTTATAATGTTCATATATTAATTATATTATAGATGGAACCCCGAATGAAGTAATATAGGTACTAATAAATTATTTAAATCAAAACCCCTTGATATACCTACTTGGTACTCGGAGTTTTATTTTATGGTGCATAAACGTTGGTAAACGTAAATAAACGTATGTACCTAATCCAAAAAAAAGTTGTTGAGCCTTTCTATTAGTTCTAAAAACATAACTACAACTGAAATAATGATTTATTGAACTTCACATTATTAATTCAATCAGAAATTTGTTACATTTCAGCAAACACAGTACCTAACATTTAGACTAAATGAAAATAACAAATTATTTCATTTATCTATACATTCCGTTTTTAATGTGTTTAATACTTGAGGGCAGAACTTAAGACGAAATAGACAATAGCCAATAGCTGATGTAAAAATTTACTAAACAACGGAAATTGTTAAAATAATAGATACCTACCTAATTAATGACAATTATTGGTTTATTTTTATAAATGTTCTTGAACAGGATTAACTTTACCTTGTAAAATATACTATAATATCTAATTACATATTATCTATACATTATATTTTATTCATTGGTTATTAAAAAAATATTCAAGGTGTATATATATCATGATGTATATTATTTGCATTGGTATTGTAATTATACGGTAATATTTTAGTATAGTATATTATAATATATACGGTATAGGTAGTTCAAAAGTCATTACACAGAATTACAACGGAATAATATTTTACGTTTATTTAATATTGGTGATAAATATTTTTTTTTTAAATACTTATAATACGTATTTACCTTTTACACCCTTTTTAAGTTCTCACCTAACAGTAAACTAGCTGTATGGGTCTACAATTCACAAAATTTATTATACCTAGTAACATAATAAAATTAATTAAACTTGAAATAGGTACTTATATACCCAATACTAAAATTAATAAATTATGAACATTTATATATTAACATTTTAATGTAGGTATTAATGTATTAATGTAGTAGATAATAAAAAAAGTTACATTAAGTTATAAATAATATCCTCAATGGGTCCGTTGATAAGTATAGTTATTGTTTTATATAAAATGAAATATGTGCATATTATTTTGCATAACGGCATAGGTCAAAATACTAGACCGTTAAACACGTGTTGCTGATCACAACATAAAAAATGGCCTCTACAGCGAGTCTAATTAATAATAAAATGAATTCGAGTTTCCGGTAAATAACTATTAGGTGTGTGCCAATTATAATTTTTTGTTGACGTTTAAAAAAAACGGCTAATTAATAATACGCATTATTATTAACCGTGTTGATTACTTGATTACCTATAGGTATTACAATAAACGTAATGCACTAATGCACAATGCACATGTTGATATGTTTAATGTTCCGTGGATTATTTTATGTGATTTATATTGATATATTTAAAATGATCAATATTATTTATGAATTATTATAGTTAAAATAAAAATGTTTGTAAAATAGGTAGGACTACACCTTCTGACCATTAATTTAAATACTTATATTACCCTTACACTATAGGTACCTAATAGACAACTAATTATAAAATAGTTATACAAGATGCGTTTTTATGATATTTATGAACACGAGCTCAAACAAAATTGATTTTAAATATTTACTTAGTGTGATTTATGTGTATTATATTATTAAAATAAATTGTTAGAAATGTTCATAAATTATTACACTACTAGTAGTGGGAATTTGCATCAGATGTACAGTAATATAAAATTTAAAATAATTTTCCCGGTCAATGTCAGGTAATACTTAATGTGGAAAGCAAAAATCTAACAAATATATACAGGGAGTCCAGTGAGGATATACCCATGATCTGTAGAGGGGGATTCGCCGCCCCGACAAAAACTAAACTATTAAAATCATGAGAATAATGAAAGCAAAATGTTGAAATGTCAACGTTTTCAGAAAATTAAACTCTATAAAATGGCTATCACCATATTTTACCAAAATATGAACATTAAAACGGTGGGCCAGTCGCCAGTGTGCCGTTCTCCTGTACAGTAGGCTAAAAATGGGTCACTTTAATGGACAGTGCGTTAGATTTGAATTCAATGATATAATATCATTGTATACGAAAAACGATTCTGAGCGAAGACGGTCAGTCCACCTTTTTTATATTACTAAGTATATTTGATTATATTATTGTAAATAAAGTAATTTATTTACCTGGAAACTTGTTTTAAATTTTAAATTATTATGTACTTATAAAAGTTGTATTTTATACATTTTCAATTTGATACATTTTGTCAAAATTTGAACTTTAAATACTTATAATGCATATTTAATATTCTTAAACTGCTATTGTAAAAATATAAATATCTTATATTAAATATTCAAGCTTTTTGACCCAAAAAATAACATTTTAAGAAAAAAAACTAAGAAATAAATAGTAAATAGCTAAAAATATGTCAAAATTGTATCAAGTATAGGAATTTAAAAAATACACATGATATAAATTTCAAGTATCTATAGTTATTCGTTTTTGAATTACAACAAAATAAAAAAATCGATCCATAAGAAATCAAGTGAATATTTTAATGTTGTAATAATTTGAATTTAAAACGATCATAAACATTAATTTGACTTTCCGGTGGACATTTTTTTTTGTTAAACGTAAATAAACTTAAGAGAAATTCTGAATTAAATTTTAAATTTTTAGTTTTAATAATAAAAACTTTTATGAGTTTCTAACTCAAAATAATGTGCATTGTGATTTTTACGTATTTTGTCAAAATTTGAACTTTAAAGTTTTAACGCTTATAAAAATAATTGTGACTTATGTATTATTAATATTTTTCAACTGCCATTATCACAATATATTAGGAGTCTTGTATTAAATTGTCAAGCTTTTTGACCCAAGGAATAACATTTTATTCACATTTACCTATAGGAAAAAACCTAAAAGTGTTGAAAACTGAAAATTTCCTTAAACCGTTAAAATCAAAATCAAAATTGTATGGTGTATAGAAAATGCTAATATAAACGTTTAGTTCATATATCTACTGTCATTTCTTTTAGAGTTTTAGAGTTTTCCCATCGAACAAGATACTGAAGTTAAATCGAAGTATTAATTCGATTACTTATCGTGTACATAGACACACACACACACACACACACACACACACACACACACACACAAAACATAATCATTGTAAAATAATACATTTATCGCTCCGCTCAGAATCTAAAATTAACCAATTGCAAATAAACGTCGTAATAATATATATCAAACATGATATTATATTATAATAAGTCAAATAAAAATACTATGACCTACCTATCGGTCGTTATTAAAACGTTTCGTTGATTATATTTTTTCCAATCGCAAAAAAGGTAAACTTTTTAAGAACGCTAAGTAAAAAAAAAAATCGCAGTATAAAGAATACGATTATGCTACATAAAAAAAAAGAATGAATAATTAGATTAAAATGGTAAATACTAATAGTAATAATAATATTATAGGAATTAAAAATAAGGCCAACTATCGTTATGTACATGAAATTATTATGCACGTGAAGGTAATAACTAATCATAGATAGTACGATGGTCATTAATGATGTTTTTTATGATAGTGGTACACAGGAAACGAATAGTTTCCCCGAATATAATATTATTATCGCCATGATGTATATTATATTATATACCAAGCAAGCGTTCATTATTGATTCATGTTATATAAATCGCAGTCTTATCTGCAGCAATACAACTACCGCAAATTGATAATGTATAACATAATAATTATCATTATATTTAATTAGGCCGACAAATATTGTTCAATTGACCGGATAACGAACTTCCAGTTCTTTTCGACAATATACTATTACAGAAAGTGATAATAATATTAAAACAGTGGTTTTTAATATTTTAACAAATAATATACATATTATGATAAAAATATTCATTCATTGAACACATAACAATAATTTACTGTAAAATTTGTAATTATATTCAATGACGGTCATTAAAAAAATATATACTCCATCTTGAATTGAACTGGCAGTTAAAAATAAATTCTAATTTACCAGTAGGTAATAACTATCTGTGATTAATATTTTTTGCTTTTCTATTACAAAACTTACCTAATATGAATTATAGATAAATATGTAGGAATACAAATCTTTTCCACGAAGTTGTTTAATCAATTTTTTCTGAACGTTTATAAAAGCTAATAATTAATTACAAATAATATACCTAAGCTTTCAAAATAATTTATTTACTATTTAGTATACAGAGCAAAAATACTTAATAGGTGATATTTAATTTGACTCTTAAGTATCTAAAACTATATTTTGATTGTTAATTGTTAACTGTTATTTGGTATTCGAATAATACGTTAAATAAAGATTGTAAGTAGGTAGTAAGTTCAAATTTCGAAGTTTATGTCTTTTGTTTATTTTTGGATAAGGAGTAAAATTGCTTTAACCTAACCCTATCTAGAAATTTAAATAATAGCATAATTTACAAAATAAGCATTTTCGAAAATAATTTCTTACCCATTCCAGCAATTTCCGAGTTTTGATTTTTGAAATCCTACCGAACTCGTGGACCATTGCAGTATACCTTAATAATAAATTAGTAGGTACCAATATTATGTATAGACTATACAGTATACATTAATATAGATGTATACAAGTACTCTTATTTAATTATGTGTAGAATTGTTTAAAAGCATATTTTGAAGCCTAATTTATATTTGTATGGTATTTACCAACAAAGTAGGAATTTTTAAAGTTAATAAGTTAACTTTACCGTCTATACCTAAATAGGAACAAATTTTTTAAGACAAATTTAAATGAGGTCGAAAATCTTAAGTAAAAGAAACAGCTTGCATTATGTTAAATAAATTATATTATAGATGTTGAAGATGTATAAATAAGATAATACTTTTCAAAAATAAGCAAAAAATTAAGGAAAAACTGAGATTTTTAAGCAAAACTAGTTTTTGAAACTCTAAAAAACTCTAAAAAAAATAACTGCAGATACATGACATTTCTTTGAATGTAAATATTGGCATTTTCTATACACCAAAAAATTTTTCAAAATATTTCAACTATTAGTTTTAACTATTAAACTTAAGTCATAAGAAAAATTCGATTTACCTATACTACATTTTTTGTTATATGTTGTCGATAAAAAATTTTTCACTCTGTCAAAATCCTTGAAAAATTAATACAATGTTACCTAGTATAAATTAAAAACATAATAGCATAAATCCAATATAACTTTTTATGAGAGTCTGAAGTTAGAATTTTGACAAAATTTATCAAAATCATGAATATTTGCAAATTGAGTTAGAAATTCATAACAAAATGCTTATGTATATCTAGATTTGAAAATTCATAATTAGATTCTCATAAGTTTTCCTACAGTCAACAATAAAATAATGATTACAGTCAAGTACATTTATAATGATTATAGTCAAGTACATTTTTTATGATCGTTTGAAGTTATACATTGGATATTCGTAAATTAGGTAACAAATCCATATGGAACGATTTTTTTATTTTGTTGTAAGTAATTCAAAAACTATTACTCGTAGGTACATGAATTTTTCACCAAATGTTTATTTCATCGTTCTAATATACATGATAAAATGTTAAAATATTTTGAGTTATTTTTAGACATTTGAAATTTTCAATTTTTTTGAGTTTTTTTCTATAATATATGCCAATAACATTTTTTTCGTTGGGTCAAAACGCATGAAAATTTAATACAAGGAACCTCATAAATTGTTTTTATAGTAGTTGAAAAATATTAAAGATTCATATTAATATGCATGATATTATATAATACATTTTTCAAGTTCCTATTTTAATATTTTGACAACATTTATCATAATCTCGAAAAATTTCAAATTATTTTTTAGTAAAATAATTATAAAATGTTCAATTTTCATACCTAAGGATCAAATATTAAAACAAGGATTCTCATAAATAGTTCATACTGCAACCAAAAAATACAAAAAATAAATAAGCAAAGTTATTTTAACACATTTAAATATTCATATTTGGATTAAATTACATAGGTATTAAAACCAAGAATAACAATTATAGTTATTTTGTTGTAATTTAAAAATACTATCCGTGAGTACTTGAAACTTTTAGAGTATATTATTATACTTTATACACACAATGACATTTTCAAATGCAATTTTTTCGGCAAAAATTAATTTAACCCACTGTAGTACTATAATGCCTAATAGTAAAATAAATTACTTTGATCACAATAATATCATCGAAATATATATTTAGTAATATTATAGGTGACAGACCACCTTCACTCAGAATTGTTTTTCGTGTAGGTACGATGATTGTATATAATTTAATTCAAATTTAACATGCATCAATCACAGTAACTCTCTAAAATCATGAAAACAACGAAAAAGATAGTGATGAAACATTAAACAGACTGTAAGTAATCAAGTGAAACGTAAAGCTGTTGACGATATTAAAGAGAAGCCAAGTAAAATTATTCACAGCCACCTTACACAAGACGTAGACACTTTGACAACATACGGTTTAACATTAATAAGAAAAATATTCACCGTGCTCGATCATCTATCGTGCCAAAGTTACCTGTGGATTTGAATGAATTACATATCTCTCTAGATAATATGAGTAATTTATTAATTACAAATCGTAAAGAAAATTTGTACATGTAAATGGCAACCCATCACACATTTTCAAGCCGCCATTCTTATGCACCCTAAAACAACTCGGGCAGCAATTCGGAAGACATTTTTACCGCGGGACGCAACTACAGTAGTCACCCGCCTAGACACTGGTACAGTATGGAGCGTTACCCACTTACCGGCATTTTTTATTTATTGGGAGGTACCTACATGGAAAGTATAAGGTAAACGGATTTATACTATCTATATTGTATACAATTGTGAAAAATTAATATTAATCATAATTTTTACAATTTTACTTGTGTAATATGTGAATTATTATTAAATATTTGAAGAAAATAATGGACCCATATTTTATTTTGAAATTATTTACAAAACCTAAATGTTGTAATTTTGAATCAAAATAAAATTCTACTCGAGAGTTGAATGGGCTAGGCCAATGATAAATAGTTCATTTAATATTAATTATTAGTCAATGGTAATAATAAATTAATCCTTATGAAAACCATTTAAAATTTCAAAATTAAGTTCAGTTTAATAAAAATTGTTAAAATACTCATACAACTACAAAAAAGTTCAAAATAATTTAATTTTAAGTCCCAGAATAATATTATGTTAAATTTACAAGACAGTGTTTAATTTTTCTGAAAAGTTTCTCTAAGAATAATAAATACCTATACCTAATTATAAAATTGATATTATTAGTCGGTAAAATACATAAAAGCTTTTATGTTTTTTAGATAACTCCTTTCAAATAAAATATTATCATTTAATAATATTTTAATATTATATAATATTATAAGAATATAACATGAATTTATAAGATATAATTCTAAAAGTTTTAATTAAATAAATTTTAATGATTTTTAACAATACTTTTGTTGGCATGTTATCATAGTACATGTAATTTTTAAAACAAAGAGTTTCATAATTATTATTAAGTAAGACTTAATATAGCTTATGATTGGCAATATGTATTTGATTACATAATAAATATTGAAGAGATTAATATCGCAATTTCAAAAGATTTTTGAATTGCTTGATAAAAACAAAATAATCTAAATAAATTATTTTTATTATTTATCTATAAAATAAGAATAGCACTTTAAAGATTTTAAGTAAGCAATATATTTACGTACGTTTACGTCATGATAATAATATAGGTACTAATATTCAATATAGGTAAAGGCGTGAACTCTTGTTTTTATGGTGCATCACAATTTATGAACATTTACCCACTTACAGCATTGTGCTTATTCTTTATCATTTTTCATTATTATCTGATTTAGTAATCATTAATGTAAGTAGTGCAATAGTAGTGGAATTAAGAGGTGGTTGAAACATTGTAATTTGATCTAACCGTTCAATGACACCCAATATTATTTTAATTGATGCAACTGCTCAAGTGAAATATTCTATACTTCATTCATACCACCTCTTATATTATTTATTATTGAAAAATAATTGCATCGAATATGATATAAAAGTATATTTTCATGTTTTGTCTAGCTTGAAAAACATAATAAATATTTATTTATTATGTTTCTTTCGATAATCTAAAAACGTATTGTCAAGCTTAATTACGAACCTACAAGCAGTGGCGTATTTACGGGGGGGGGTCCAGGGGTACTGGACCCCCCCCAGAACTTCTCATAAAAAAAAAAAACACTAAAATTCTTACATAAATATTTGCAGAACCCGATTTATGTAAGCACGCGCGGTCGAGCGGAGATAGTTTTTTCCCGTGAACAAAATATAGTTTAAAATTAGTTACAACAGCTAAAACAGATAAATGTTCCTGCAGCACTCCCTAATACTGTTATATTTAGTGGTAAAGATAAGCGATCCAAAAATTTAAAATTTCAATACAGATGGTTGCATACCTTTCCGTGGTTATCGTAGGTACTCCGCAAAATTAGATGGTGCATTTTGTACGTTTTGTGTAGCGTTTGCTAAATCAGGAGCTGGCATAAATTCTCAAACACTAGGCGCTTTGGTTAGAAAACCTTTTCAAAATTGGAAACATGCAATGGAAACGTTTAAAAATCATGTAACACTTCAGTATCACAAACAATCCGTCTTTGATGCAGATCATTTCATAGATATAAAAAAAAACGTACATTTATCTATTGAAAATCAATTAGACACTGCTCGGGCACGACAAATTTTTGAAAATAGAAAAAACTTTTCATCTGTTATTGAAACAATTATCTTATGCGGTCGACAATATATACCTCTACGAGGTAACCGTGATTTCTGAAAATTAACCGTTGATAATAATGATGTTAACGACGGAAATTTTCGTAATTTATTACGCTTTAGAGCTCGCGGTGATGCTTCGCTCAAAATACATCTTGAAAGTTCTGGTACTATAAAATATACAAGTCCTATCAGTCAAAATGCTATAATTGATTCATGCAATTCAATTTTACTCAATAAAATAGTAGCTAGAGTAAATGAAGCGAAATGTTTTACAGTTCTACAATTTGTTCCAACCACTGATGCATCTGAAAAAGGTTTATCTAGTATAAAGACTTATACTTGACAATCTCAGAGAGTTTGGTATAGATACAAAATATCTTTGGGGCCAGGGGTATGACGGTGCAGCCGCGATGGCTGGGAAATATAATGGAGTTCAAGCTTATATAAAAAAAGAACATCCTTTAGCTTTATATGTACCTACATTGCTCTGCGCATTCCTTGAATCTTGCTGTATCGGTATCATGTAACTGACTTAACATGACTTAACGGATTGGCTATGTTAAATATTCACAGGGATGTTGAAATCACTGTTGATGAAGTGATAGAGGAGTGGGCAAAAAAATCTAGACGACTGGAATTTATTTTATAACAATACTTTTCATATGTAGTGCTAAATACAATATATATATATATATATATAATATTACATAAGACTTAGACTATACTATTATATATTTTGTTCAACTTCCTCCAAAAACTTCATAAGGACGTAACTATTACAAGATATCATAGTTTATATTAATTATGTATAAACTGAGGACCCCCCCCAGAAAAATTTGAAAATACGCCACTGCCTACAAGTACCTCTTATTAGATCATTTATTGAATTTCGGGTTCCAAGCTTATTCATAGAAAATGTATGAATAATGATATAATAAATCACTGCAAATGTATTTAATTATTTTCAGAATAAATGATAAATGCATGTATAGGTAGCTATATAACCTAAGTATATTGTACAATGGATATAAATTATATTATTAAATATATAAATGTATTTTATATATTAATATTTAATAATATAATATTACTATAGAAACCACAACCAAAGTGTCCCAGTTTGTGTACCATAACTTTTCTAAATATTTTATTTGTCCTACCTAATTTTTAAAAATTTTTAATATATTACCCAGCTATACATATTTCAGTAAATACGAAGTTTAACATATATTATAGTAACACATACTTAACAATAAAATAAAATAATTTTTTTGAGGGAAATTATTATTATTTAACTACAGAAAAATTAAATCATTGTGTCATCTCAATCAGAGACTGGAACCGAATCTAAAAGAACCGGTTCTTGAACCGGAACCTTTAAAATATTAAGAACTGAAACCGGAACCTTTTTAATAAAATATAAAGTACCGGAACCGAACCGGAATTTTTAAATTAAATAGGTTCGTTTAGCTTCAAAAATAAAATAATTTTATTCATCATAATTTAATGGTATTTATGTTTTGTGTATAAACTATGTATGATCATAATATGAGTTGTCTAATATTTCTCATACTAAACCCACATTCCGGACAGGTATTTAAAATTATTATACTTTTCGGTACCTAAATTTTCTGGAACCGGTACCGAAATTATTTGGAACCGATAACTTTATTTTTTTTTATCAAAAAACCAGATCCGAACCAGAACCGTTATTTAATTTTGGAGAACCAGTACCGGAACTGATATCGATAAATTCAAAAAGTTCCAGTCCCTGATCTCAACAAATATTTATACAAAATAAAATTTGAAAACAATGTTTCGTGGTTGTTATTACTTATTTGTTTACGAGCCTTTATGGCTGTATGTAAAAATAAGTATTTCAATTTAAAATAAATAAATTGCTGCATTTTCGAGTAGGTACAAATGATAATACAAATTACTTAAAAATAAGAATGCAATATGATTAATGATATGTATAGTCATCATATATATATTATTCATCAAAAGTTACTTTATGCGTACATTATCATACAATATACCTATTATACTATTTTCAATACTGAACATAATATCATATATATACCCACCATACAGCATACTATAATAAATGAAGACATGAACAATTCAAATTAAAATAAATATTATAATATGTCGTTTGATATTTGGATTTTAGAACTATCTATATTTTGTTTAAGGGGATTCGATCCTGACTGGGTTTTATCCCTAAATATGCTTAACGTATCAAAATAAATATTGTACCGACTGTCCTAGTATTTGGATACATTTTCTGAAAAAATATTTATTTAATATTGTTAAAATATTTACTTCAAATTATTTTTCCACTTAAATTATTAAACTCTAAACTCTTGAAAAACTTTTTAAGAATTTTAAATTGTTAATTATAGTTAACTAAACTAAGTAATTAAATATGTAATAAAGTCGTTTTTCATATAAACTTCAAGGTATTTAAACTTGAGTGCTACTCGTGCGGTTCACAGATATTTCTTTTACACTATACTACTATAATATAGTCATCAGTCACACACACACTTACTACGCGAAAAATTACTCAAGCACTTACAAACATAGAAAATTGCCTATATTGAACTCCTTAGAAATGGTCGGTATCAAATCCCAGTAACAGGTAACTTTAAGTATAAAATAATTAAAGGTAATTATTAAATTTGAATTTGAAAAAAAATATGATTCACTTGCTGGTACATCAAGCATCACAAAGGTGGATGATCCATCCTATTAAATATTACGCAAGTAACTAAACTTGCACATGAGAGACAAATTATGACAATACTAAATTTACTACGATGTGTAACAATAAAAAATTTCCAAATGTTCTATTGAGAAAAAAACCACAATGTTTAAGATTTCTATAAAAAGATCATATAATTAACCTTGTGAAAATTATATGTTGATGGCTCCACAACTTTATTTTAATTAGAATAATACAGTGAACAAATGTGCCTACTGTTCAAATATCCCAAAATATAATACATTTATTATAATATTGTATAGGTATTAAATTTGGTTTATATTAACCAATACAAGACTGCAATAGCCTAATACATTTTCCTAAAAACTGTAATTATAAAACTAATAAAAATAAAACGCAATACCCATAAAAATTATTATAAACCAAAAATTTGTAGATACCATGCAGTCTATAAAATGTATTAAGTGGCATGATATTATCAAATTAGATTAATAATTTAAAAAATATATAATATTACAGAAACTACAAACTGTAGAGCAAGGTTTCGGAATATATTTTATTAAATAAATATGCTTAATATTAATTTAACTAAAAACAATAGCCATTTTATAACTATTGTTACACATTTATAATGTTTGTATAATACAATAGGCATGCATATTATAAAGGAAAAAACTTCAATATTTGAGTGATAACCATACATTTAAATTATAGACGTGACATAGATTCACTAAATCGCACTTTATTTCGCTATAAACGTATAGGGTACCAACAATATTATCTTAAGTCCTCGGATGTTTCTTACTTATTCTTGATTGAGAAAAATTTTTGTTTTATTATTTTTTTAATTTGTGAACGTTAGTGTATGCTTATATTACTTTGTATACGTTTGTATTCGTTCACATTTATATATGTCGATGTGCAAAAAAACCTCAAAATATACAAAATACAATTTAACTTACAGAATTGTTAGGTACTTAATGAATCGCATTATGGTATGATGATGTAGCTATATTTTGTTTTACCAAACTGTACCTAATCAACTGAGTATCAAAAATATCTGCCCGAGTGATATGCACACGAAATTATACACCGACCAATACATTTGGAACCCGTATAAATATAGTAAAAAATCAAAATAATTTCTCTGCAGAGGTGGATCTGTACACAGAAGTAATATGGCAATAGTAGGCAGTAAGAAATACATGTTTTACCAACGAAACGTCTAAGTTGACGAACAACAAATAAAGTGTGAATAAATGCTTGCTTGAATTGGAATAGTTAAGTTTGCAAAAAACCTAAGGTCGTACACTGCTTTGTGCCCACAAACAAATCCAACTCATTGGTAAAATACGTACATTAGGTACCTATATTATAATAGTATCTACAATTTATACTATATGTGTCTACCATTGTAGAAACGAAGAGAAAACCGATTCAATATGGCAGGGTTGGAGGCGGGTACATTGAGCATTGAGCATTCCCAAAAGTCTATGTTACCCTTACCACTGTCGATATGGCACTAGGACTCGGGAATAGAAAATTACATCCTGAAAGATCAAAAAATACGTCACTACCTATTGTAATGACACGACCTACTCGGGGCGGCGTATCGGTGGCCCAATTATAGGTAATAACTATGGATAAGACAACAGCTGTAATATAGATAGACGCCACGTCGTTATACCTGCGTACAACTAAAGCCTAAAGCTCCAGACCAAGTACGTTTAAGCACATCTTGCGCCGACCTACCCACTTGACATATTACATATTATATAAGCGCAAGTTTCCCGGAGTTATAGGAGGGGCCAAGGGGAGAATGTCATCGGCCTAAAATGATGACAATAATGCAAGGTGGTAAATACTATATTGTATTATAAACATTATTTACATATTTCTGGTAAAGCCGTGATCATCATGACGTGCACCTAAGCCAATGTTAAAACATTCATGTTCAAATGTTTGATTTATCTATTTGATTTATTATTTTCCCCTGTTCAGGCTCAAACAACCAAGAATCGGCTCCTTATACCTACCGATCAAGAAGACTCAACCCGGGACCGCCTCCAAAGTGCAATATATATAGGGACGAGAGATTATATCACGTTAAGCGGTCTGCCATCATATTTATATAATGTAACAACAATATTATGACATAATATACCTAGGTACAATATATACCTCCATATGCGAAGATTATATTATTATTACTATATATGCAACATGATTTATTATAATTTTGCAATGATCGGTGTACTACTTACCGCCTGTTGAGTTTCTTGGACCATCAACAGCAGACATGGCACGATCACCAGAACGACGACGCCGAGCCGCCGGCAAATGCCGCCGTGCGCCATTAGGACTGTGTGTGGTTTGCGGGCAGGTCGCCTCCGGTGTAGTTGCCCGCCGCCGTAGAGCAGCCGAACGCCGCCGCCGCCGCCGTACGTGCGTGCGCTCGTATGGGCGCGCGCGCGCTCGCGTTTGACCACGACCACTTGTGGACGATGGAATGAAAAAACCGAAATTTATTTTGGTGTCTTGTTATAATATTTATTATTTTTGAGACGACGATGATGACAGTTGTGATATTTACGACTCGTTGCGAGATCGTCTTGCTGTAATTTATTATTATTGCCGTGGGCGCCGAGGCGAGAAAAATAAAATAATACAAATATTAAATATTATATTATTATTGCTAATCGAACGAACCAGCGTTATCGTTTCGTTACCAAACACGGTTATTATTGTGGTGATGGTAATGCTGCTGCTTACGCTGCTGCGGAACACCACGTGGTTGGCTCCATCGTGTTCGATCGCCGACCCTGTGGACCACTATAATAGCGCGCGCGCGTGAACTCGGCGGCCGTTATCGGTGACCGTTATCGCTCTCGGACGCCGCCGCCGCCACCGGTTGCAGGCCCGAGTAGTCGGAAACCAAAAACGCTATAATATTGAAAAAGTATATACATATTATAACTATAATACATCGACGTGTGTCATCAAAAATGCCAATGAAAACATCAACATTTTGGGGATCCCATTAGCCAGGGGGCCATTGGATCGTGCCCCCAAGTGCCCTTAGAGCAAATACAAAACTGGTCACAGATTTCCTGTTGCCTGTTATAGTGCTTGTATGATGAAATGTGGTTACTTTACTATTAATGGGCCCTGACGGTTGTTATACTTGTTACCCGCGTCCTTATGGCTGTGTTCTCCGTATCTGTAGGCCCCTTTTTACAAACTAATTGTGTATCAAATTAATTGTGCTCAGCAATTCAAATTTTGTGTAGTTACTTTTTAAGGTTTAATAGAGTTAATTCAGTATTTCAATATTCACCCATTATCAAACCCAAAGGTATACCTAAGAACACAATCTGTGTTTTTATTAGGTATTTTCCGATATTTTAATTTTGAAGCAAGTTATGTGTTATGAATTACATGAGTACCTATGTAAAATAACACAATTTAATATCTAGCTTAAAAATTAAATTATCCTAAAGAACCCAAGAGAAAACACAAATATTATGTTATTACTTATTACCTTTAAGTTTAATAATTGGTATTGTCACTCTTATATTAAAGCTTATTACACAAAATTCGAACTGCGTCGTTACTAACTTACTGCTGTATACGTGTACAATCACAAATTTTGCATGTTGTACGTTTGTAAGATGTTATACAAAACGTTTGTTGTACCTACATTTGTGCGTTTATACAAAACAATTAATCAAATATAATCTAGCATTTTATTATATTGTAAATTTAACGATATTTATTATTATATTTAAAAAATTATATTATTATTTATGTTAGGTATTATGATAATAATATTTTGTGTTTATTTAAGTAAAAAAAAATATGTGCTCAACAGTTTTCTCGAATATAGTAAATACTTGTACAAGTATATCAAATATAGTATTTGAAAGCATATTAATAGTTACCAGCTGGCAGCTACTGCTTTTATTGGGCAGGTAGGTACATCCCACATACCTATATTATAACTATTTTTTAAACAAAACTTTGAATAAATCTCGTTTTTCATTGTTATAATATATTTGCTGTTATTAAAAATGCAGACATGTAATTTAACATAAGACATTTTCATACGTATTGTATAAGGTGTTGGTATAGATTTTTTTACAATTTACTAGGTAATTAATATTTAATACATTTGGTACCTAGTTGTAATTCCGAATTTATTAAAATTATAATTTTTAGGAAGAAATAAGTTATGAAGATGGATCAAAATTATTAATGTTTGCTCTCGAAACTAATGCTATGAAAACAAAAACTTCAATAGTGCACTAGTAATAATTATATCTTCGGCACTCACATAGTAATAAAAAATATAAAACTATTAGGTTTTCAGAAAAACTATATAGGTGTATCAATTACACGCAACAACCAATTGGTGAACTCGTACTCAGGCCCGTCGTTAGATACTTTCTGCTCTAAAGCGAACATTTTAATGCCGCTCTTCTTTGCCGATATTTATTTAATTTTGCTGCCTGCAATTTCGTTAAAACTGTATGCCACTCTAAAGCAACGCATGTCTTGCTTGTGAACTAGCGACGGGCCTGCTCGTACCAATAAAATAAATAATACCCATCTTTAAGTTGCCAATATTAATAAGGCGAAAAATCTTTTTTGAAAGTCGAACGACACCATTGTCGAATTAAAGCACAGTGGCACATTGACTATACATAATGTGCATCAAGTCAAGAGCATTTTTAACAAATAGATATGTTTGACAACAATGTTCGTCAATTGTTCTAGCGTAGATCCACATTAAAGCCTTTACATATCTAATTGATAATTGATAATACGATTTTCGGCACTCGTTGAATACGAATAGGTACAATAGTAGGTATTATTATTGAGATTTTTATAAGTAGGTATCATTTAAATGAACATAAGTGTTTATATTTTCAATTTACGAATAATAATTATTTTTATATCTTATCAAAATATTATGTGTTGTACCTACATGATAGGTAAGCAGAGCAGACTACATGAAACGATATAAACGACGAGTCCAGGTATAAGATTTTTCTGGAACATAATATTATTATATCATAATTCATAATACCTAATTATTTCACGAAACTAGATATTAATCTGAAATTGTAGCTCGACAATAAATGGACTGTGAATTATGATCAGCATCGTATGCACTGTACTAATTCATATTTTTTGTCATCGTGATGATGAAAATGTTAGTCGTGACGCTTTTATTAATTCAACAAACAGACGACGAATCGTTCCAATACAATCGAATATAGTTGTGTAGGACACCTCTAAATAGCGGACAATAATTTAAAGTGAGTGTCTGTTATTTAGAGGTATCTCTCTGCGCACTACCTATATGACGCCATGGACTTAGTTAATTTTGAAAAGATTCGTATCCCACGAACAAGTCGAACCTAACCACGACGAGACTTTATATTTTTTTCCTCCGTTTCTGAGCACTTGAAACCGGAACCCGACAGCCATCCGCTCGCTAAAAGGGCCAGTAACCGCGAAGTTCGGGAAACGGCCGCGAGGTGGCGAGTTCTGCGCGCGCCGGGCCTGGGAGGACGTCCGATGATGAGTTGTCGGCGCTCCGACCGCTGATAGCGAACGCCGACACACGCCGCCGCCGCCGCCGGACCCGTGTACCATTTCAGAGCGCCAGAAGCACCACGAAAACGGCGTCTACCGCGCGGCCCGTAGAGAGTACTATGTCGGTGCGCCGCACGAATCTCGTGTCGAAATAGTGCCGAGCGGGTATTACCTATCTCTGCACACCGTGGCTGCCATGCCGCGGCTCAGTCTGCTCCGTTGGCGGTAAGTACCTACCGAGGCCAAAAACCATCACGAATTATTATTATTCATGTGGTTATTATTATAATGATTTAACACAATTTTTTTTTTTTTTTTACCCTTCGTCAATGATAATAATATGTACGCGCGTCTCATCCCAAACGTATAATTATTACGAAGGCAAAGGTCGCTTAAATTATTTTCGTGAAAAAAATGTTTCATATTTTACAGCTCGAGTGAAACGCGTAAAATTTATTTTTTACGTAAATCTTCTGCATTAATTGAGTGCAATCTTTTTCGTTAATTTCTTTTTGATACCGTAAAAAAAAATAATATTCAATCGACTTGACAAAAATCTTGCTACTAAAAAAATTGCATCTGTTTTTTCTTTAAAAAAATGTTTGTTTTTATTTTGCAGGCAATTCGCATTATTTGCCTACTTGTTTACAACAGTATCGGCGGTAAGTACTTACACATTTTTCTCGCTTTATTTCGATAGTAATAAATAATAATATTTAGCATTAGTATAGTATCTACTTATATATATATCCTTGTGCCTAACTATTATAATAATAAATTATATTCTAATAATATTGCGACGTACCTAGTACCTACAAAACGCAGAATGTAAACATTAATTTATCAGAATTAATATTTTCACATAATATTATTCAATATTATAATATTATACAATAATTATTATTATTTATTATAATATTAGGCCCTGCGCGTTCCAACCCGTGCAACCGTTCCGAATCGGTTTTTGTCTGCCCTTATCTCGGGTACAACGATGTAACGTTTCAGTAGTCGGTGTAAAGTGCACTTGCGATTCCAGTGCTTTTCCTAGAACGACCTAAGACGGATGTCTATTATAAGATCTGTAATGGTAAAGGGGGACAACGGTGTTATAGCTGTGTGATAAACTTGACGAACCTTATGAATGAACACGCGCGTAACACCATTAAATTGTAATACCTAATTGATCGTTGTCGAACGGTAACGAAATGAATAGAATAATATGATGTTATTCCGTCGATAAACTTTATTATAATATTATTACATGCACTTGTTTTACCTACATCTCGAAAGTTTCATAGCAGGTACAGAATGATGATAAAATTTGGTATCTAATAAAATACGAATGTAAATTAGAATTAGTAACATTGATGACGTTACCTAGTATAAAATAAAATAATACAGTTTTCATCACACCGAGAAAAATCGAATGCTTGAAATATCCGCATTACCTAAAGATTGCCCATAATAAATTGTATACAACGTATCATTTCTTTAGTTGTAAATTATTACATAATTCAGTTTTAAATTTTAAAATTAATTTATTTTTATTGAAAATTACAGAAAACTTTTGGGGGGTATACCATAATATTATACAAATATCATTCGATTTATAGAAATTATTTACCAACAAATTTCATTAAAAAAGTGTAACAGTACCTACATTATGATTATAATGTTTCATGTGCAAATGTACAATTGAGAAACTGACTGAATTGGTATACAAGTAGGGATTTATTTTTAGCTTAGAAGTCAAAAGTTTTTTGTTTACGATTTAGGTAGTTTCCAAACGATCAATTACAGTAAAACCATAGTATAATAGAGTTAATTACAAAAGTATAGGTACCTCCGTGGCTTCATAGATAAGAGATATTTTAATTTTAATTTACATTGCAAATTATAATGGACATCTGCAAAAACAGAATTGCGATATTAATAATTTTTTATAGTAATAATATTAATGTAGGTATCTATGGTATATGAAACATACGTGCATTAAAAATTGTTCTTAATTATCTGTTGTATTTTATTATTTGACATCATACGGATGCACAACGTTTTTTTATATAATTCTTATCTATTCAAACCTTTACTGACCCTAGAAAACTGATAAATGTCAGATATCTATCGTAAAAGTATTTATTGAATAAATATATAAGTATATAATATATAATATACTTATTAACTAGGTATGCAAATTGTAAATTGTTTTCAAAGTTTTGTAAGTACGTTAAACTATTACCTAACTGTACAAATAAAATGTTTTCATAGTATTCTTGTCACTTTTACATTATGTACCTACTTATGTAAAAATAAATATCTGACTCTTATTATAAAACAATATATGTATAGATAAATTTAAGATTATGAGTGAAGGATTATTTTAGTTTTACAATAATATTCTGATGATGATGTGACTACTGACTCAAAATCGTTTGTCAAACCTAATAAAAAGTTTCATATAATTGTAAAAATGTAGGTATTGATAATAATTTGAATTCAAAATATATATTAATTTTCAATGAACACTAAAATGATACAAAAAAAACATATTATAATAATATGTGCGTAATGTACATTGCATAATATCATTATAATATTGAACGTGATCATTTTTCGTATGTAATATCCGGTTTTTTTAAATTGAATTTATTTTGATGTAAGCTATACGAGTACCTAGCATTCGTTGCTATATATCTACTTGTTTTTTCTGTCTACATACTCATATCATCATCTTAAATATACTCTCAGAAGAACCAATTGGCAATTTAGATTTATAAGTATTGTTATCAGGGCTTGAAACCGTACATATTTTTTCCGATTTCGATTTCGGTTTCTGTTATCTGTATTTATTTTTTCCGATTTTGATTTCGGTTTTGGATATCGGTATTTATTTTCTCTGATTTCGATTTCGGTTTTGGATATCGGTATTTATTTTCTCTGATTTCGTTTTTGGTTTTGAATACCCGTTTTTATATTTTTCGATTTCGATTTCGATTACAGGTATTGATTTTTTTCGATTTTGTTTCCGGTTTTGGTTTTTAAAGGTTTTAACCGGTATTCAAAATCGGTATCAAATATCGGTTTCGAGCCCTGATTGTTATTAAAGCAGGGCTTGCATTTGAAAAAAAATTCCGCTTTATGTTATTTACAATTAAAACGTTACACAAGTTTTGCGTTTATCGTTATTCGGAATTAAAACGTTATCCAAGTTTTGCGTTTATCGTTATTCAGAATTAAAACGTTCTACAAGTTTTGGGTACATCGTATTATTTAGAATAGTGAAATATCTATTGAATTTATTAATAATAACTAATGCTGGTAGGTAGGTAATGGCTCAGATACAGAAAATAATATAATCAATTCTAATGTCCGTATGCATGAAATAAATATTTATACTAATTACTAAACCAATATCACTTTTAAATTAATAGATTTTAAATTATTTCGTTTTACGTTATTTTTCGTTTAATGATATTCTATAAATTATGTTTTGATTTATGTTTTGTTCAATGATATATAATATATTTTGTAAATCGTTATGTTTTGTTTTGCGGTACCTTAGTAACTATTCAATGGGTTTTGGTTATCGTTTTCCGTTACAATTACGTTTACAAATTTCAATTGTTTTTTTTATCAAATATAACGTTATAATCATAACGTTATTATAACGTTGGCAAGCCCTGTATTAAAGTTAAAATTTATAATATATTTTGAAAATATTTTAAAATTAGTAGGTAGGTAACTTCTTTAAAAAAAAAAGCGTTCAGTGAAACTATATTTCAGATTTTTAAGATTTGAAGGGATTTGGTTTAAACTAATTTAAAACAACTCACTATATAGTGTTCTCACACTAGCCAAGCCTAATCTGAGCAACACTTAAAAATGTATTATCTCCTGACTCCTATATTGTGTACATATTTTATTTTTCAACTATGCCTGTATGTTGAGTTATTATTTTCGCATGAATAGGATTCTACAATAAATTAGTGTTTTGTCAAATTTGTGGACGTGAGGTGTCTTCTTACCAGAATATTATTTTCATCTTGTCTCCGTTTTACGAATGTACACCATATAAAATTTACGTTCATAAAAACTAACTTTGTGTTGTTAGGTGTAATACCTATTAGACTCAATTAGAGTGACCCATTATCAGATTTTAAGGTGAGAACATTATTTGTATTTTTTAGCTGGTTTTTATATTGATTGTTTTGAAGTATATCATGAGTACCGATATGTAAAATATTAGAGTTTAAAAATGCTCATAACGTGCTTAAAAAGTTAGTAATCTAACATTGACTTATAGACACAAAGAACGATTTTAAATTCAAGGTAGAAAATAGGTCGATTCGTTTCAATATTAAAGCTAACAATATAAAGTTTGTTTTGCTTAACACAAATTGTTTATGTTGTAAATTTGTAACATTACAGGTATTATTATAATATTATATAGGGGAGACGGAGTGAGCGGACTACGGCGTCGGTTTCAAAGCGTACCGTCGCCGGTTCGAATCTCGACCACGGGCGGCTTTTTCTGTCAGGGCAGGCAACTGTTTACCTTATTTGAAATTCTGCCAAAAACCAAACACGCGTGTTTGCTAACCTACAGTACAATCCCCTACAAAGAAACAAATAGCTAATAGCCATAGTTGCCGGGCTTAATGATCAAAAAATAAATAAAATATTATTTAGGTAACTTCTATGAATAATTTATATCGTTCTTTCTTTGGCATTTATAATTTTCTCAAATTGATTTTCGTAAACACATCGTTTTTTAGATGGGTAAATCTGGGTTTTAGACTTATCTATAGGTTTAAGTTTTAACAATATCCGATCATGATATTTAAAATGAAAATAAGAAATCAATAAATTATATACAATATAGATACTCAACATTTTGTTTTTTCATTTGATTGAGAAAAACTTTATCTATTCAATAATGAATAGATAAAGATAGATATATTTTTTCTGATGTTTTAATTAAGCTAAAATATTTCAAATTATTTTCAATACTCAAGTATTTGTAAATTGTAATAAAAGTTCGTTATAACTTCTAAAGTAGAGTTTTTTTTTTTTTAAATTGGAGTCCAATATGACCTGAAATGTTTTCACTATTCACTATTCAGTCCACAAAAACAACTTTATATTTTTTCATTGCAAGTAAAAACATTGAAATATTGAAGACGTATATAATACATATATTTGGTGGTCGCTGTTCTAATATAACAAATATAGCGCAAAAAAATCTAATATAATATTAAATAATACGGTTTATCGTGAAATGCAAAATTTGTTAAAAAAATACCATTTGTTTACTTATTAATGTTCGATTGTAATTGGGATCTATGATGTGAAATAGGCTACGGGAAATCGTAAAAAATAACCTATCAAATTAACCTAATAAATAATAATGGTTAATATTATAATTATTGTAGTTATTGATTGGTGGACATAGACAGAAAAAAAGTTGTATCCAGCTTAAAAACATAATATACCTAATATGTTAAAAAAAAATTACCTAAATATTTCACAAAGTGTAAGAATTTCTCTCGTGCTACAAGTTTTTCATTTTTGTACTAAAGACCGCAGTGGTGTATTGACATCCATGAAGTTGGTCCTCCGAGGCCTTTTTATTATTATTTTAAATCGAGGACGTCACACCCGCATGTGTTGTCACATGTCTCCGTCTTACAAATGTACAATGGGATAACTTTAATCCCTCTGTATTGATAGTAGGATTACCAAAACTTAACAATGCATAGGGAAGAACATTATCTGTGTCGTAGTGTTTTTATTATTTGGATAATATAAATACATTCAAAGTCATCAGTTTAAGAACATTAGATTTTTTTTTGTTTTCTTCATTTAATTAATAAAAATGATTGGTTAGTGATATTAAATAAAATAAAAACACTAGCTTCGAAACAGATAAAGTTCTTCCTTTATGGAATTTGTGGAATTTTGGTAATTGTACTATAAATACAGAGGGAGTAAAGTTGTCCCCAAGGCTGGGCAAGTTAATGATATTTTTAACTTTCAACTTAACTTCTAACTTATTAACACGTTAATGCCCAACCTTGGATGTCCCGCGCGAAACAGTTGTTGTACATTTTTAAGCTGGGGATAAGAAGACAACCACAGACTTCTATACTAAACTAGATAAGAAACTCCTATACAATTTGCATTGTTACAAGACTTGTAGTTGTAAACTTAGTGAAGTTCAGCTGTGGACGGCCTCTATTTTGTCGGTTGGCAAAACATTTAATGTATTATACAAAATGTGTTAGGGATAACATTGTTTTTAATAGCACAATAAAATAGTAAATGTAAAATGATTTATATAAAATATTTATTTTTTGTTTTTTAAAACTACAGGTTAAGAAATAATAAAATACAATAGAAAATATAATAAAATAAATCATAATTAATCTTATTTGCCATATAAAATACCATACAATTGCCAACCGACCTTGAAGCTTTCCTTCATGGTTGAAGTTCACTATCTAGTAGGTACTATATAGAAATCTGTGGTCTCCGAAACTCGATGGTAAGAACATTATCAGATAATGTGTGATTCTGTGTGTTGTTGGAAGTTTTTTTACGATAGGTAATTCAGTTTTTAAGTGAGTTACACGTGTGTATAATAAATGTAAATAAAAAATGCTCATAACTCATTTAAAAACTGAATTATCGTAAAAAACCTTCCAACAAAACACGGATAATGTTCTTACCATCAAGTTTCATAATAGGTCGATTCACTCTAACTTTTAATCCAACTAAAACTTGAATTTCAGAGGGTAAATTTGGTATGTTACGTGTTTGTAAGACGGAGACAACACCCACGTGTGTGGCGTCCCCTTAATATTAATATCGATATTATTTATAATCTATGATAATTTGGCGACCTGGAAGGGTAGAGTTTGGTGTAGCAGTTCGTTGTATAGTTGTCATTACTTGAGGTGAACTGACTGGTGTACGTGCAGTCATTGTCTGCGCGGTGCTTATGTACTTAGTGTGCCACCCCAATAATAATCCATGAACTATTTTATCCAATAATGTTCATTATCCGTTCGGCATTTTAAGTTATACACAAACCGGACCAACAATATCATAAGTTTTTTAAATATAATATGTATATATTTATTATTATTATATTGTTTAATTGTTAGGGACCCATTATTGAGGGGGGGGATCCCCCACGGGTCTGTGTATTATTATTTATTTAACCCTCCCTAAAAGATTCCTAAATTCCATATAGTTTATTAAAAAATAGGTTACTTTCACCACAACTTCCATATTATAGAAAGTGACATAAAAATTTAAATTATTAAACAAACTTCGTTTTTAGTGATGATCAATAATAATATTATATTATATTATATTATATTAATATATGTTTATTTTTTTTCAGCAATGGAATCCAACTTGGAAGGATTCAAATCAAACGAATTTAAATGATCCATATTCTGGAGATCAAGAAGTAAAACGATATACTGGTGACAATAGATATGCCATTTCAAACCAGAGAGGCAACTCTACAAATTGTACACCAAAATGTTTCGCGGAAAAAGGAAGTCGAGTAAGTTAAAATAATGGTTTAATAATCGAATAAATATAATATCATGAATACATAGTATAATATTCTGATTATTATGTATAGTATACAAACTAAAACTTTCTTTTTTATTGTTAACCTTAAACTAAGGGACCACCGGGCTCAACTGGTTCACCAGGTCCTCAAGGAATACAAGGATATCAAGGACTTGAAGGCCTTCCAGGTAACTATTGACACATTTTAAAATAATCCATATTGTATTAATATAGCTTAAAAGTACAAGTACCTATATGATATAATATATGAATATATAATAAATATTATATTGTACATACAAAAAAAACACACAACAAAGTGTTTGAATTGGAAAGATGAAAGTTGAGGTACTCTGATTAGGTAGATACTTTAGAAAAAGCTTTTTCATCACTTTTTTATTTTTCTTTAACCTTGCCCATGGAACAGTACAGTTTACTACGTTTATATTAGTTTCATTGTATGAAAATGTATTTATAACTTTATAATTAAAAATTTTAAAATGTTATTGCTAAGTTGCATAAAAAAATGATTCATTCAACACGGAAAAAACAAAATTGTTGTTTGTATAAAAATAGTAGAATTGACTGTACATTATAATTGCTATAGGGATAGCTATAAGGTTAATCAGTTTTAATAAAATATCATAGTCAAGTTTATTGCATAATAATTTTGATTTAAAAGTATTAATGCAATACATTTGAGTGGAAGCTGGAATGGCAATTTATTAACAGTGAACACTGCAAATACCTATATATTAACACCGGTTTCACAGTTTTCCAATCAATTAAAATATATATTATAAAAATATAATTTTAAAAAGTCAACTTGCCTTAGCAATTAGCTGTTATCAATAGAGTTATTATATGAACTTACATGAATTGTTATATACTTCAAACAAGAGTACCTACCTATCTTTATTTTTAATGCTATTGTATATTTATATATTTATATTCCACTCTTTATATCTTACTGTATTTCTTTGTATAACAGTTATTGGTTATAACATATTAACATTATAATTACTAATACAAATATTATAATTTATAACGATTATTTATTAAATTATTATCACTGTTTAATTTCCAGGTCCAGTGGGTGATAAAGGAGATATCGGTCCCATAGGTGTACGAGGACCAAAAGGAGACAGGGTAATGTACCTACTTGTTTTATTTATTATTTTCATGGTATAATAAAATATTAATACATGTAGTGCTGTAACTAATAAGATACTTTACATTATTGTTCAATTCGCTTTTTAATATTCGGTGTAAAAGTGTTCAAAACTTAAAAATGTTCTACTTTTCTATTATAATTTGTAACCGATTGTGTGTACAATTTTTGATTTCCATTGACCATCGTGAATCTCAAAATACTTGTGCGGGCACCCCTTTAAAATGCGAAATCTTTTAAATTCTTTCTTAGTGCACAATGGCATGGTGGTACGAAGGTACCGTGAACATTTAAAGACTCTAGCTATTAAGGCTCTACATTGATCAATCTGTGAGTCAGTCTGGACACATTCTATTTAATAGTTAAATTGAATCTATTATAATAGGTATAATACAAATACATAATATTATTATATTAGGGGGAAAGACCCGAAGACATGTTGAGTGCATTGAAGCAGACCAGAGGTGGTTAAAAAAGCAAACAATTATCAGGGCCGGAGGCAAGTGGGGTATTGGGGGTCGTGACACCCCGCCATCGAATAATCGTAATGAAAGTCGGCACTTTCGGCATACGGAATTTTTTAGATAAAATAACCTATTTGTTGTATTTACAAATAAAAATTAAATATCTTTTAAAAACATTCCAATTATAAAATATAAAATATAAATAGTTCCGATATCAGTTGGCAAATGGCAAATTGATTATTGATATAAATAAAATATGTACATCTAGAATAGCCACGACTACAGATACCTACTATAGCCGTGGAATAGCCCATATCTATTTTTAAAACTGTTGGTATAAACTGATAAACATTTTCCCGTATCCCGTGCGGCGTGCATCCATCCACTACACTACTACAGTATTACACTACTGTCTACCGTCTACTGCAGTACTGCACATCACCAATCATTTCACAATACACGTTCTATTGACTGTCGTCTGTGTGTGAGTAGGTTTATATTATTATAATTTTCACTTTTAATTTCAATTTCTAATGGAAAATAAAAGAAAAAGAATTAAACTTGAGTGCCTTAAGTGTGGTGGTGTATTTAATAAAGATTATCGTGCTAAACATGAACGTCAGCAACATAATGGAAAACGAGTTTCAGTAAAGCATTTCGGTGCACCAGAAAATCCATTCGAAGCTTCAAAATACTTACATAGAGCATATTCACCAACTGTAAGTTAGTTTAAAATTAAATGTATTCAATTAAGTACCTGCATAAGAAATGGTATTTTTATTTAACTTATTTTTTCAAATGATAGAAAACCAGCACAAGTTCTACTATGGAAAATATTCAAAACATTGAAGAAAATAATGTTGATACATGCACATCTGTTGAAAAAGATCCAATTCAATTAGAAGTATGCAAATCAACTTTTTTTTAGAAATTAATAAAAAAATATAATATATAATTAATATATACATTTTTTATATTAATTATTGATTTTTTTATTATAATGTATATTGTTATTTTATATAAATGTATATATTTTCAATTTATATCTATTATTTCTTATTAATAGGTAACCAAAAATACCACAACTTGCACAACTTACTTACAACCTACTTCAGAAGAAGAAAACTGTTTTAGTGAAACTATAGAATATCTTTTGGATGTATTAGAAGTAAGTTATTTTTATTTTTTAGTTAATAATACATATAGGCATATAGCTAGACAACTATATAGTTTAATTTTATAACTTTAATATTATGGTAAAATTCTTACAATACCCAAACAAAATAATTGGTATAAATCATAATTTGTTCAATACATTTTATAAAAAATGTTGTTATAAATTAGGAAAATAAAATATTTTAAAACACTTAAGTAACTAGGTTTCTAAGTAGACAGTTTAATTATAATTTTTAATTTTGTTAAATTTACAGGATGATTGTGCCGTTTTAAGCAGTAAAAAAAATGAAAATGATCTTGATACTAAAAATATTAATAATCATAGTGAAAACACTGAATCTTGGATTGATTGTGTAGGTAAACTTTCATCTTTAGTACAAATTATAAAAGAATGTAAATTGCTTCTTAAAAAAGTGCATGATGATGATATTCCAAATCCCATTCATTTCTTAACGATGAGTATTGAATTGATTTCTTCTGTTAAAGAAAAGTCAACTATGTATATACAATCTGCTTCTAATGTTTTATCTAAAGAATTTACTTCAAATAAATTATTTTCAACAAATGAAAAAGTAGTTGATAAATTATTAGACCATGACCCTGGTAAACGAGGAAAAGTCGAATCTGCTTCGCAACGTAATTATTTATTAAGTCTTGGACCTTATCAGCCTCTTGATTATACATTTCCAACTAATTACGACATAACTAAAGGAAAACAAAGACAATTTAATTCAAGTTGGTTTAAGGAATATCCTCATTTGGAGTACAGTATTAGTTGTGATGCGGCATTCTGTTTTATTTGTTCATTATTTCCAAATGGACCAAACAGAGCACGTGCTGAAAATAGTTGGACAGTGATTGGAGTTAGAAATTGGTCGAAAATGAAGTCAAGGGGTAAAGGGAAACCAGGGAAATTGGAATTACATTTCTCATCTAATGCGCATAAATCAGCTTTAGTTGATTTTAGTTACTTCACTTTAAATTGCAATCATATTGATAAACTGCTAAATAAAGAAAACAGACAAGCTGCTATACAAATAAGTGCACAAAAACAATTTCATAAAGATGTCATTAAAATATTATTTGATGTAACACGCACATTAGCACGACAAGGTTTATCATTCCGAGGAGATGGAGATGAAAATAATGGTAACTTTAAGCAAATAATATTACTTCTCTCACGTCACTGCCCAACTATCAAAACTTGGTTAGAAGAAACTGCATTTCGTCCATATCATGTAACTTATATGAGTCACGATTCACAAAATGAATTTATTCATCTACTAGCAAATGAAACAAAAAAAAAAATTGTATCAGAAGTAAAGAGAGCTAAAATGTATTCTGTTATGGCAGACACCACGCCTGATCTTTCAAATCGTGACCAAATGTCTGTGTGTGTTCGATATGTAGATACAAATTCAAAAGTGTGGGAACGATTAATTGAAATAACAGAAACTCAAGATAAAACTGGAAAAGGTAATAATATTATTTTCATAATAAACTATCATTATGCGGGTATTTTTAAAAAACAATTTTATGATTTAGAGTTTAGACTATAGACTATAGTTGAATTAATGAAATTTTTTTGATATTTCTTTTTTAGGTATGGCAAATAAAATTTGTGAAATATTAACAAAAAATGGATTACATCTTGAAAGTATAGCTTTTCAATCATATGACTTTGCTTCTAATATGTCAGGTCATTTACAAGGAACTCAAGCAATGCTTTCTAAAATAGTTGGTCATAATATACCATATATTCCATGCCAAGCACACCGTTTAAACACATTTGTGGAACACAGTTGTGATGCCAGTATTATTGTTGCTGAATTATTTAACACATTAGAGTCCTTATATGTATTTTTTTCTTCAAGCACTAAAAGAGGTGGATATCTACATAAAAAGTTGCTTGAGATTGAAGGGTCATTAAAACTTCGCAATTTATCAAAGACCAGGTGGACTGCACGTGCCGAGTCCCTTAAAGCAGTTTACACTTCATATGAAATAATTATAAGTGTTCTAAATGATCTGACAACAGATAAAACCATAGACCAAAAAACTAAAATTCAAGCTCTAGGATTAGAAAAAAAGTGTTTGTCATTTGACTTCATTGTTAGTATGTATACAATGAAAACCATAATGTATCAAATGAAAACACTGACAGAACAATTGGAGGCTTCAGATCTCAATATCGTTGATGGTATTGTGTTAATAGAGTGTGCAGTAAGATCATTAGAAGAAATCCGAAATGATACAGACCAATTAAATAAACTCATATCAAGTGCCAAAGTATTTTCATTGAAAATGGAAGTGGACCCAATTGTTGATTTTCAGAGACATCATAGGAAACGGTTGAATCCTAAGAAAATTGATTCCAATTCCAATACTCAAGCTGATTTCACATTAGAATCATTTTATCGAAAAGAATTTGGTCAAGTGTTAGATACATTAATAAATTTAATGGCAGAAAATTTGAAGTCCTGTCTTTCTTCGGTTCAACCTATCTACCATATTTTATCAGTTCCATTAAAATCGACCATTACATTAGAAGATATAAAGAAAGCTTTTTCTTTATTCCCTCCAGGTTCAGATTTGTCTAAGGTAACTGATTTTGATGGAATTCTGTGTGAAATAAATATATTAAGACTTAATACAGACAATGATTATAATAACACATTAAAATCAATTATGGAATCAAGTAATAAATTGAAAACTGTTATACCATCAGCTAATGCTTTATGTCGCTTAGCATATACATCACCAGTCTCTACAGCTACCAATGAAAGAGTATTCAGTATTCTTAAGTTTGTAAAAAATCATTTGCGAACAACAATGACTGACGAGCGATTAGACAATCTTATGGTACTGAACTCATCCAAGGATATTCTGGATGAGATAGACATGACAACAATGATAGAAAGTTGGGAAACCCTTAAGGAACGACGAATAAATGTATAATTCACAATTATTGTAAAAACATTGTTATTATTTTAAATTTTTATAATATTGTATAGAATATAAAAACTTGATGCCTGGTGTAATTATTAATTTAATTATTTACTTTTTACCTTTACTAACATTTTAATAAAAATCATATGCCTATAGGTACCTAAACCTAATTGATAAATATAATGATAAATAATGATATACATATATCTTAATATATATTGGATTTAATTTTAGACTAACCATGTATAATAATATGTACTTATGTAATATTTGATTTACATTAAAAAATTATTTTAAAATTACATTCATTGTTATTACTCCGGTTTTAAATTTTTTTCGAGTCTGCAAAGATACTTGGAGCCAGCAATTTTAGTATGACACCCCTCCCCTTCCGTCAGATTTTTCTTGTGTCGGCCCCGGATACAGTTGCAGAAGTGATTGTTGATGTAATGATGTTTTAAAGAAATTATGAGTCGGCATAAATTAAATTTCAGTCGGCAAATTCTTGATCTCACCCCCCCGTCAAAATTGTATAACGCCGGCCCTGACAATTATGTTCTTATACTTATAATTAAGTACCTACTACATGTCCACATAATTCCACTTACGTCTGTTTGTAAGTAAATTCAAGCTCTCGCTAAAGAGCATAAAGTTCATCCTTCACATTAGATACGTTTTCATATAATTTTAATAAAAATACTTTTGAATATGATTCAGATTAGTGATTGATGTTTGAACTTTAATAAATATAATTTTAAATATGATCAAGTACATATGAGTTTTAATTATATATTTGAATTGTTCTCATTAAACGTGGAAGTTTGAACTCAGATATAAGATATAGGTAGCGTTTTTGAATATAATAATTACAATAACTACTGTTTTTAAAATGCACTACCTACAGATGGTGAGTTTTAAAAATTTGTGGGCTCTAGAAAATTATTAACTCTCAATTTTGACATTAAATTAAATAATTTTTAAAACCTGTGCTCTACAGTCTGGCTCTTCGCTGATCCTCGTCCTTAGTCAAAATACTTGAGTAACGCGTGTTTGCATAGCTGCTAGCCTATCTTCATGTTAGTCGTCTGTTTCTCGCAAACGGGATTGTACACTGCGTTATCGATCCTGGTTACTCTGAAAAGTACTGGATATTTTTACTTTTGACCCTTTTAAGTAAATTGATGTTTTTTAAGTTTAAAGATAAGATAATTATCTGTGTTTGTCGTTTTCTAACGATATTTACATTTTGAAGTGAGTGATTGCAATATTTTACATACATACCTACTCCTAAATATAGCTTATAAATTAAAATAGGTATCGAAAAAAACGACGTATTATCACAGATTACTTTTATGTTTGGTGATCATAATATTATGTACTTAATAGATCAATTCACTTTTATATTGAAGATAGTGAGACAAAACATACGAGTGTTTTATTTGAATAGAATTATATTAAAGTGAAAGTAAAAAAATAAAAAACATTTAGGCATATATGGTAGATGTATTTAGTAATTTACTTTTGTTTTAATAAAGTATATTTTGTTTTTAGGGAAAAACGGGCATTCCAGGTTTCCCAGGTAATTATTATTAAAAAAATATACCTACTTATATATAATATTTGTCTGATCAATACATTTTTTTTTGTTCAGGTGTAAGTGGAATACCTGGGCAAATGGGCCCGCAAGGAATACCGGGTATCCCTGGCTTAGACGGATGTAATGGAACAGATGTATGTATAATATATTCTTCTTACTTTGAAAATATTGAAATCAAAAAAATAATTATTCTATAGTTTATAAGAAATTAATCTGTTTAGAAATGTCAGTTGAAGTTTAATATGACTTATTGCAGGTTATAAGTTAGTGGTACATTAAATTGTTGATTCCCAGTTTTTTTTTTATTAAACTTAAGCATCGGCAACTATATAATTTTGTAGTAGGTTTATCTACAGTTAGTTTTGTATCTGGGGCGGAGTCACTAAAAACCTGGATGGTCACCCATCCGGAAGCTATATCGGGAGATGCTTGACCCCAACACACATTAGTAACTGTGGCTAATAATCACACCACACCAGGCCAAGATTTCCTTTTTGTTATGTCCTTTAATAAATATAAATTTTACTTAAGTAATTTAGTAATATATATATTATATATACCTAATACCTATATAAATTTCGAATTGCAGAGTTTAACTCTATTATACCTATTTAATTAACTAATTCAATAATTATCTTTCATCATAATATTACAATGCAAATTCTAAGAAATAAAGACTTCAACATGATATTATTTTGTTTTAAATTTATAGAAAAATATTATTATATATTTATACTAATATAATATAGTATTTTTTATATAGTACTTCCTACTCAATAATAATTCTCATTTTTGATTGCTGGCATTCAATTCAGCTCAATACGTTTTGAAGTTGTTATAGGCCATAATGTGTGTACTAGGCTACTATAGGTGCCTGCCGTGCACTCGGACCTTTAAGCCCTATGCGTTACCATTCCTAGATTAAGGGGGGCAGGGGATCCATGGACTAGGGCCCCCCACGGATATCGAACAATAGTGGACCCCTGGTTGGTAATACCAATGTTTCCTTTAATATATGGATAATGCAGATTTATTATTATTATTTGTCCCCGTGCCCAAAATTGTCTTAATCCGAGCTTGCGCGTTACACCTGGGCAATGTTATAGTGCGATTCCAATTCTATCGATGTACTAAGTATTCGTCATATATATAAAGAGATGTATAGATTATAATATTATGATAAAAAACTGTATGATATATCACTCACAGTATATATTATACCATGTTACTAGAATTAATATACAAGCAAAATCCATTATTCGTACCAATATGATAAATTACTTACGCAATATACGAAACAACTAAATACAAATAAATAAGAATATAATGCATTTTAATTTATAATATTATAATGATAAAGATTTAAAAAATTCGTATCTATTTGGCAGGGAAATCCAGGACTTCCTGGATCACCAGGAGCTATTGGACCTCGTGGGTACCAAGGAATAACCGGTGAAAAAGGTTGGTATTTTGAAATAGGTACCTATATAAACTCTCAACATTTTACCTTATTACAAATGATAGAAAATGAGATTTGTAAGAGGTTTAAGTATTTCTGCAATAAAAATATGTTAAACTATAATTATTTCCTATCAAGCTTGATAGTTTAAAGTTTGAATTATACAATTTTGGAAATCAAATGTAGGGTTGTTTAATAACAAGTAGTTAACGAAAATATATAATAAGATAATACATATTATTATGAAAAGAAATATACAATCATATTTGGTAGTATAATTCTATTTCTGTTATTATTTTAATTTTTAAATATAACTGCCATAATAAATGTTAATAAAATCCAAAAACCCATAATAATTTTTTTCTGTGATTACATTATTTTGTTAAATACGAAAATATGCAGTGGTCGGAACTGCAATTCACCTCAAAAAAGTTGCTCTGCTGTTCAGTAGGTTACAAGTGGGTCACTGTATAATGGATGGTATTAAATTTGAATTCAATGATATAATATCATTGTATGAGAAAAACGATTCTGAGCAGAGACAGTATGTCAGTCTAGGTTTAAGACAAATTATATACATATCAATGGTAATAAAAAAAAATATGCACAGTCTTATCATAGAGCATACTTCTTATTCATTATACTATGATAGATTGTATGGATAGGCCATAATATTTTAATATTTTTGATTTTTTAGTTTCATATATCCCCCGAATAATATTTTTAAATTACAACAAAAAACTAAAATCGTTAATATTGATTTTAATATGTAATTTCGTCCAAATTTGAACTTAAAATGAGTATAAAAATAAACTGTGCTTGTGTATTTTTTAGGTTTTTGGTAATAGAATCAACTACTTACGTGGAATCTTGTTTTAAATTTTCAATCCTTAGATATAATAGTTGAACATTTTATACATTTTTAACTACAAAATAATTATTCAATTTTAAATTTGAGAAATTTCATCGAAATTCGACCTTTAAATTCTTATAAAAAAAAATTTTGCCTATGTATTTTTAATAATTTTCAACTGATATTGTAACAATATATCAGGAGCCTTGTATTAAATTTTTACACTTTTTGGCCCAAAAGATAAAACTTTATTGATATTTATAGAATAAAAAACTAAAAAAATTGGAAAGTGAAAATGTCCGTTAACAGCTCAAAAAGAGTCAAAATATTTTCAAAATTGTATGGTGTACAGGAAATGCTAATATAAATATTCAGTGAAATTTTCATGTATCTACAGTAATTCGTTTTTGAATTACAACAAAATAAGGAAATCGCTACATGAGTTCGAGTGAACATCTAACGTTGTAAAAATTTGAATTTCAAACGATCATCAAAATTTAATTTGACTTTCTTATAGACATTTTTTTTTTATAAAGGTAGATAATCTTATAAGGAATCTTGTATTACATTTTAAAACCTTAGATTTAAAAAGAAAAATTTTTACGAATTCTTAACTCAAAATAATTTGCTGATTTTCGTGATTTTTCCATATTTTGTCAATTTTTGAACTTTAAATGCTTATAAAAAGAAACTGTGACTAAGGATTTTTAATATTTTTTAAATGCCATTGTAAAAATATAGTATGAGCCTTGTATTAAATTTTCAAGCTTTTTTAACCAACAAATACAATTTTATTGATATTTTTAGAAAAAAAACTAAAAAAAAATGGAAAATGAAAATGTGCCTAAACAGTTCAAAATAAATCAAAACATTTTGAAAATGTTATTGTGTATAGAAAATGCTAATATAAATATTCAGTAAAAACTTCATTTACCCACGGTAATTTGTTTAAGAGTTGCACCAAAAACCAAAATCGATTTTTTTCGAAAACAGATTTTAGTGTAAAAATTCCCATTTTTCCTTAATTTTAATTTTGTTTTTCACTCCGCTTTCGAAAACTACTGGGAAATTGTCACTGTTGACCTCCCAAAGTACCAACTAGATTCACTTTCCTGTCAGAAAAGCTACTTTTGAAGTAAATTCAAACACTTTTACTGTCCTAAGACGTGATGATAGACACACAAAAAAAAAAAAATTAATAAAAAAACACACATCATTGTAAAATCAATACATTCATCGTTTAACTCAGAATCTAAAAGTAACTAGGTATTGTTATAGCTACTTTTTTAAGAATTAAGTGCACAATTTCTAATGCTATTGTTTAAATGTAGCACGCTACTTTTTCACTAAATTTTAGATTCTAAGAGGAGCGAAAGAATGTACTGATTTTACAGTGATGTGTGTTTTTTTTCTGTCTTTCATCAACATTTTGGGAAGTAAAAATATTCTGATTTTCAAGATCAGCATAATTTCTGATATAAAAATAAATCCAGTATTCGGTACTTATGGGGTGGTTCAAATTGGAAACTCTAAGTAATTTTAGATAGCGTCATAAAAAACAAAATAAAAAGTGAATAAGTGTGATAATTTTTATGCAAAACCAATTTTTGAAGGAAATCTTATTTTTTTTGTGTAACTCAAAAATTAATAACCGTAGACCGTAGACCTTTGAAGTTTCCAAATATATTTAGCATTTTCAATGAATGGTAACCTTTTAGAAATATTTTGTCTCTTTTTGAGCTATAGTTAGTCTTGAGAAATTTTTCGAAATTTGTTAATTATTTTTTAAATTATTCTCAATTTAAACTTTTTTAATTAGTAAAAATGCTTGAAAATTTAATGTAAGATTCCTTATAAGTTTTAATAATGTAAGTTAAAAATATTAAAGATATTTTACTATTATTTTTTATATACATTTAACGTTCAAATTTTAACAATATTCATCAACATTTCAAAACTTACCTATTTTTCAGTTGGAAATTCATAAAAGTTTTTCCTTTCAAAGCTAACATTAGAAATTTTGATAGGAGTTCACTATATTTTTCTTTCCTTAAACAAAAAAAATAGTTTACCGGAAAGTATCACTAATTTTTTATGAGCGTTTTAATACGATATTTTATTTTCATTGGTAATTTAACGAATTTTCTTCTATCAATTTTTGATATTTTGTTGTAATTCAAAAAAGAATAACCCTAGACACATTTTCACCAAATGGTATAATGAACATTATGCATACATGCTATTTATAGCCATGAGAAATTTTTAAATTTTGCAGGTAGAAATTCATAAAAGTTTATCATATCAAAGATTAAAAATGTTAATACAAGAATTCACATAAGTTTTTCTACCTATAACAAAAAAAAAAGTTTACTGAAACGGAACATTAATTTTCATGAGTGTTTGAACTTATAATTTATACGATATTTGATATTTAGCGGTAAATTATCGAATTCCCATTAATCGATTTTTGAGATTTTTTTGTGTTTCAAAAATGAATTACTGGGTAAACTCTCGACATTTTCACCAAATATTTATATTAGCATTTCCCAAATGTAATACAATTTTAAAACTATTTTGACTCTTTTCGAAATATTTATAGCCATGAGAACATTTTCAAATTTTGTAAATAATTTTCGAGTAAGAAATTCATAAAATTTTTCTTTTCATAGGTAACATAAGCAATTTCAATAGAAGGTTCCCAACAAGTTTTATTACCTCTATCTAAACTAGAAAATTCTCCGGAAAGTTACGAAATTTATAGCCATGAGATATTTTCTATTTTTATTAATTTTTTTTTTCCCCTTAAATTTGATTATTTATAGAAAGTATGATTGGCTGACACAACGTCTCCTCTCAAAATCGTTTTTCGTATACAATGAACGTTACAATATAATACATTCATTACAACCACATGCTCGACAGCTACTGTACAGCACTTGACCAACTTTATTATTATTTTTTTTCTTATTGAAAATTGTTAGTTTGTAGTTTGTACTAATTTGACATTTGGTTACTATACGGGACTTGATTAGGTACGTGAGTTGATTGTGGATCCAACCCGATACATTTACTAATACACTTATCATTATTATAATATTATAAATAAATAACTACTTTCGTTGTATAGTTAAATAGTCATTTAGTTATAAATTATTATAATACTTTGATTTATCTCCAAATAGGTTGTAGGTAGAGACAAAATAATGAATTTTCGCTACGCTAACAGTAAATTTCTATAGCATTCTTTTACATTAGGTGTTAATCGCTACAAATAAAGTAATATGCTACCGTAGCGTCGCCACAATGAGCGCACTACCCGATCACTGAAAATAAGCAATATCAGGTATCTTCGTTTTGCATTAAATCTGAACAGAATATTGTCAACCTGTTGTATAGAATTTTAAAAACTTTCATTTAGATACACTAATTTTTTTCAAAGAAAATTTCATTTTTGCTTAAAACATAAACAGAATAATACAATATTTTCTGATATTTTTTTACTCAAATGTTCTTATTTGCCAATCAAACATTTTAACACAGCTTAAATAAATCTGTTTTTAACTAAACGTGTTTTGTATTTCTATTTTTAAATTACATTTAGAAATTGTATAGGGATGAACAAATATATTCTATAGATGTACGATTTATCTACATATTTAGTCGTTAATATTGAGAGCTTTATTTAGTTATAGATTAAAAAATATACCAAATATATGTTTTTAAAGGTCTAAAAGGAGAACCTGCCCAAACATCGATACACAACAAAGGTCAAAAAGGAGAGCCTGGTTTGGATGGAGATCGAGGTAAGAGTAAAATATTGGTTAAACAATACAAATAATTAATAAGATAGTCTGAAAATCACAAACAATTTATAATAGGTTAAATGTTAATGTAAATATTATGTGCCTGCACCTAAAAATTCCATTGGTCTCTAGAATTAAATATAGTTTTATAATGATTTATAATAACATAATAATTACAATTTTTACAGGATTACCTGGAAATCCCGGGATCCAAGGGATACAAGGTCCTGTTGGACTAATAGGAGAAATTGGAATAAAAGTAAATCAAATTAATTCTCAATTATTAACTGTACTTACATAAATAACTAATTATTTTATACACTACTATTTTACCTATACCATAAGTTAAATAAAATATTCTCACTAAAGAATTATTGATATAAATATTATAATTTGTACAGGGAAATCATGGAGTCCCAGGCCTAAAAGGAGAAAAGGGTATGTATTATTGAAAATGTTTGCTTATACTCGAAATCAAACAAAAATAGTTGCATAATGTTTCAACCAGAGACTGGAACTGAACCTAAAAGAACTGGATTCTAGAACTAGAACCTTTAAAATATCAAGAACTGGATACCGGAACCGGAACCTTTTTAATAAATAAAATACCGGAACTGAACCAGAATATTTATATTAAATAGGCTCTTTTAGGTTCAAAAACAAAATAATTTTATTTATCATAATTTAATGGTGTTATAAATGTTTAGTGTATGAACTATGTATGATCATATGAGTTTTCTAGTATTTCTCATACTATTAATTAAACCCTCATTCCGGATAGGTATTTAAAGTTATACTTTTTGGTACCTAAATTATCTGGAACCGGTACCGAATTTATTTGGAACCGATACATTTTTTTTTTTTTATAAAAAACCAAAACCGAACCAGAACAGTCATTTAATTTTTAGATGACCAGTGCCGGAACCGATATCCATAAATTCAAAAGGTTCCAGTCCCTCCAGTCCCTCCACTCTCAATACGTGTCCGCATTTGCACCAGTTAATACAATTGTTGTTATTAAATAGTTAATACTGTTGTTTTTGTATTTCCGAATAATTTTGAATGTTCAATTGAGGTGCTTTTATCGTTTTTAATTTTAAGGGAGACTGGTAGAGAAGTAAATATAGTAGTGACTTGACACTTGAGAGTGGATAACGTGTACAAGGATAAAATACATTTTTATACTATGGTATATCAATTACCTAATATGTTGTTGTTTAAAATGCAGGAAATATGGGTCTTGGGTTTGAAGGTACTAAAGGAGAAAAAGGCCATAAAGGAGAACGTGGTCCACCAGGACCACCTTTGCCAAACTCATTAAGTTTTGACAAATTCAATACAACAGTTGGACCACCTGGTGTACCTGGTGAAAAAGGAAATGCGGTAGATATCTAGTTTTATTTAGTGTTGTAAAGTAGATAGATAAACAACTTAATCAACAATTTGTATGAACTAGGGTGAAGATGGCGAGCCTGGGATGAAAGGAGAACCAGGAATGATTGGTGATCCAGGAAACCCAGGTACATATATCATAATCATATTTAAGTATAAATACAAACATCATAATTTATATAAAAATGATTTAGTTAATTTATTTTTTTGTTACTAGCATACTTATAAAAAGGTTTAACACAGTAAGACAAAGTTAAAATTTGTTTTAAAACTTGAATTTGTATTATTATATTAAGATACAATATAATAATTCAAATTAATTATAGGCTATGGATTTATATTACAGGTGATGTTGGTGAAAAAGGAGAAAAGGGCTTAATCGGAACTGCAGGACCAAGAGTAACTAAACATTTTTATCCAAAGAAACTTATCCTAATTTTTAAGGGGAATTTTAAAACATTTAAAATAAAATTGACTATAATTTTTATAAATTATTTTTATTCATTTGAAAAAGACATGTAATCTATAAAAATAGAAAATAGAAATAAAAAATAGAAATGAAAAATAAAAATCATTTGTATTAATATTTGACTTTATTTTTTAGGGTCGTGATGGCAACCATGGACCCGCAGGACCTGCAGGACAAAAAGGTAATTGATCAAATTAGCATTCTCTACTGTAATATATAAATTCAACTAGAATCTATACGTTTGATATTTTTTTAGTAGAAAACTTTTTTAGAATATTACATTATTTATTTGTATTATTTTAGATTCTGTGCGAGGCGATTAATGTATTTATTTTACAATGAGGTGTGTTTTTTTTAAATTTTTAAATTTTTTTAAATTTGTGCTGTGTACACTAGAAGCAGTCAAAATAATGCTTCGATTTTAAGCTTCAGTATCTTGTACGATGGGAAAGTGAATGTAGGTGGTGCATTGGGAGGTCAAAATATTCCCATTAGTGTTCAAAAGCGCCGAGACAAACAAAAAAAAAAAAAAAAATTAAGGAAAAACCGAGAATTTTTATGCTATATAGGTTTTTCACATAATCGATTTTGGTTTTTGTCGTAACTCTAAAACAAATGACCATAGATACTTGAAATTATCACTGGTTGCTTATATTAGCATTTCAATATACGATAAATATTTCAAAATATTTGGATTTCTTTTGAACTGGTTACAGACATTTTCAGTTTCCAATTTCTTTTCTATGAATGTCAATAAAATGTTATTTTTGGTAAAAAAGTTTGACAATTTAATACAAGGCTCTTAATATATTGTAACAATGGAATTTAAAAATATTAAAAATCTATAGCCACATTTTTTTTTATAAGCATTTAAAGTTCAAATTTTGTTCAAAGGCGTAAAAATCACAAAAATGTGCAAATTAATTTGAGCAAGAAAATCTAAGATTTTAAAATGTAATACAAGACTCCTTACAAGTAAAAACCGGATTTATATGCTTTTTAAATTGTAAAATATGCATGCAAACATGCACTAAAAAAAGTCCAATAATCCAATAATTATATCAATTTAAATAAAAAAAATAAACGGGGAAAGTAGGTAAACAGTCTCATTTACTGTAGGAGTGAAAAGTATCATCGTCATTAACTAGTCACTATAATGAGTGTGATAAAGTTCCATTGCCCAAATTGTTTGATCAATATTTGTAAAAAAAAAAAACTAAAACAAATAGAAAATCATAGAATAAAATATAGAAAATAAACAACTCCAAAAGATTCAATATTTTGAAAATTACAACATGTGTGGACAATTCTCATAAAAATATTTGATGAAAATATCAAGAGTCTACAGTTATCTGTTTTTGAGTTGCACTAAATGATTTTGTCAAATACTATTTGAGTACTACGTCTCTCATTTATCCCTTATTTTTTTTGTGTTTCTCAGTTATTTTTAAAAGTACTATAGGTACATTTTTAACTCTTATAAATGTAAAGGTTATCTACTAGATGTAATTTGCTATTAAAAACTACAATCTGGAAAATCGAAGCATTTGTTCTGTTAAAAAAATTTTAAAATTTTTTTAAAAAAACTAGATATCAGAACCTAATATATATTATTGTAAAACCAATACACTTCTCGTTCTACCTACTCAGAATCTGAAATTAAAATTATGATCTAAGTATTTATTTTGTTTTATTTTTGTTTAGGTGATCGAGGAATGGATGGCTTGAATGGATTACCAGGACGACCAGGGCTTAAAGGAGAACCAGGTTTGTAGTATTACAGTAAATTGCGTAATAATAGATAGGTAATAATAATTTATTTATTATATTCGGTATACTCAAGTACGGGTCTACACAAATAAATTTATTACAATTTAAGCATATAAGTGATAAAAAAAAGTAACATGTACATCATGATACCTACACAATTTAAATATAAATAGGTACAGTACGATAAGATATTTACAATACCTACCATGACATTACATACCTAATAGGTATTATACAAATCTTATTTAATTTCATTAAGTATTTCAAGACTCCTTAAATTAATAATAATCAAATTTATTAGGTACATGATATCGTTAAAATATTGGCAGGACATCTCTTGAATTTTATGGAATTTATTTTTAACGTATATGAGAAAGGAGTTCAAGACAATTAATAATTCCTAGTCCCTATCTCTAATCTTTATCTATACTAATTTTGTATATTTTTAACTAATAAACTCCACAACTACTAATTTCAAAAATTCTTTCACCATCCGAATGCTACGTTATCAATGAGTAACATATTCTATATATTTATTACTAGAAAAATTAGGGAACCCTACTGATACTTCAATAATTTCCCGTTTTTGTATGTTCAATTAGCCCCATTTTTGTATGTCTCGAAATGTATTAAACGGATTTTAATACAGTTTTCACTCGTAGATCGATTGAGTCACAGGGAAGGTTTTAATGTATAATTATTAATTTGTTTTGAAAACATTAATTGGGAGATCAAAAATAATAACAATATCTATAGGTATATATATAAAAATTAATGTTTTTCTGTATGTCCTTTATGCTCTTCTAAACGGCAAAACCGATTTTGAAGAATTTTTTTTGTGTTGACAAGCAGTGATTTAGGATCAATTGGGCCCAGGGTCACCATACACTTAGGGGGCCCCCTTTTCAACTCTAACTTCAAAATAATTTTATTATTACATATTACTTAACGACTTTATATTATTGTTTAATTTTTTGCTATACAAAAAATATACAGAGTGTATCTTATGTCATAGCACACGAAGATTTTTTTTTTTAAATTATCAATCGATGATATGGAATTTCGTTAAAACAAAAAAAAATCGTGTTTCTTTATTTTTAACAGGCATTTTTTTTTATAAAATTTACAAAAATTTTAAACACGCAGTTGTACCAATAATAAAATCGAATTTATTTTTTCAAATGGTACCTCCTAACCACTATATTTTTATAATTATATACAAATCTTTGGTCTGGGCAACTTTGGGCAAGTCCTACTAATATTATAAACGGTAAAGTTTGTAAGGATGTGTGTTACTCTTTCAAGTAAAAACTACTGAATGGATTTTAATGAAACTTTAAAATGATATAGCTTATACATCAGAATAACACATAGGCTACAAATCACCCCCCCTCCTAGGTCCAACCAGGGTATGGGCTCAAACGGGGATTTAGAGATTTACGGTGGTAATGTTTGTTTATAAATAGTCTCCATGTGTTTTAAAGCTATTATAATAATAATTATTGGTTGCCATGAAATCAGTGTATTCATTCAATGCATTTAATTTTTTTGTAAGCTGTGTTTTGATATTATATGTATCGCAATAAAATTACTTGGTATAACTTTGATACTTTAGAGTTAAATTATTAAGTTACGTACAAAAAGCACGGGGTCCGCGATCTACCGCAGGTAGATTGCCTACCTGATAATGTACTGCTGCGAATCAAGATTTTTATCCCAGACAACAGAAGAGATAAGATAAATTTTGAACACCATACACAGAATATTAAATAACGAATTGAACAGAGTTTGAGTCATATAGAATTGGTACATTAAACGGGAAACGAAATGCATGGGATCAGCTAGTAGTATATAAATTCGAAAGTCTGTCTGTCTGTTACGCGTTCACGCCTAAACCGCTGAACCGATTTTGATATAATTTAGTACAGAAATAGATTAGACCTTGGAGAAGGACATAGGCCACCTTTTGTCTCAAAAAAAGTAAATTAGGTGCTCAAACGATGCATTTGAGATTCACCGTGGATATTGAAACTTTTTATTTGTTTATAAATGGTTGCCATTGGTTGCAGATTATATCTATATAATAAATAAAAATGAATGTTTGTCTGTCTGTCTGTGTGTGCTCTTTATGCTTTCCTAAACGCCTGGACCTATGTTGATGAAATTTGGTATAGAGATAGATTTGACCTCTTTGCAAAAGATTGCCTGATTTAAAAAGGGAGAGGAAAAACCTCAGGAGAAGCTCAAACATGGATTTTAAGATTTCTGATGGAAATGTTTGTGTATAAATGGTTTCGATCGGTTTTAATGCTATTATTATTATTTTAAACATATTATTCGTATAGAGTTAGTATTTTTATTGGGCAATGAAGAGCACGTGATCAGCTGATATATTATTTAAGCAAGCATTAAATCAAATTATCGCACAATGCCTACCAAGATGTATGAGTTGCACTTACCTATAGCCACAAATATAGATTTCTTTATAAAATGAATCTACAATTATAAAAAATTATAATAGGAATACCGTCAAGAACGTATATAGGCTAGATATCACATTAAAATAATTGAAATTAGTTTAAGTTAAGAATCATTAGATGAAGTTGAACAATTTATGCGAGGGGCTTGGTATATGTTAGCTGTTAAGAATTACCAACCAAGAATTCAGTGAAGAGATAAGTCATTATCAACAAAGGTTACCATAACACATTAATCTATGTATAGCATTATTGTTCTTGTGACCATTGACTTGGTAAAAAAAAATGTTAGTGATATTTCAACTGAAAATTGTGTTGCATATAATATATAATTTTTGAAACCATATTAATCTGTATCTACTTAGATTAAATTGTAATTGTAATTCCTATATCAACTCTTGATGAATCTGAGCCATGACCTCTGCCTCATAACTTTACCGAAGTATCTTAACCTATTCTCCTTAATTTTTTCTATAACTCCTACACTTACCTTAATGAATTAGGTAGTTACTCATTATTTCCTCCTTAGTAACACGACAAATCCATCTTAATATTCTCATCTCCAATATTTAATTTTAATTGTATTTATAATAGTATTATTTTAATAATCCATATAAATAGAGAAAAAAATAATATTATAACTTTTTTTTTATAGAAAACTTGATTCACCATTAAAATTAAACATTATTTTCTGATACATTTTTATAATATTAATTGTTTTAATAACTCGCATGAGTCTACAACACCAGTCAACAATCTTATTTAAAAGTTTCTATTAAAATCTTATACTCCCATTATAATAAAAATATATTACAAATAATTTGAAAAATCGTAATTGTATTATATTTGTGTAACAAGTTTATTAATTTTAATGATGAATATAAAAATTAAACTATGGAGCAAATCTATATTAAGATAATTCATTTGTGAAAAAAATCTTCTATACAATTTTAATATTATCATTGTTTCATATTTTTATTAGGATTGGATGGTGCACCAGGAGCAGCTGGGTTGCGAGGACCTCAAGGACAACCAGGGGTATATTTTATTTTTAGATAAAGTTTAACTAAAAAAGAATATTTTTAAATATTATTTTTGATTCATCTAATATTTTAAATTCTAATGTATTTTCATGTTATGATTTTGAAAAAAACATAGACTATAATATACTCTATTCAGAATAAGAAAGGAACCAGGCGGCCGACTTGTGCACAAGGGCGTGGCTATGTTTGGAATGTCAACCTGGTGGTGGACTTGGTGAGAGAAGCATCTGACCGCCGCCGGGTACCACTCCTATCCTGAATAGAGTATAGAAACCTACTTAGGGTACTACAATTAATATTTGCTAAATTGGTCATTAATTTATAAATGACAAGTTATAAGAGTACCTATATTATGATGGTACAACAAATTACATTTTGAAATAATTAAATATTGTATTCAGGGTGGAAAAGGCAGACCAGGTCTGCCTGGACCTCAAGGACCGCGTGGATACCCTGGACCTACAGGTATGTTTATTTATTTTAGTTGTTTTAAGTTGCAGATACCAGATTGACTATTTAACTTTTTCACGACCCGATTGAGTACAGGGCAAAAACAATAGAACTAACATAGACAATATGAATATCATAAGCCTTTTTATTATTTGCTCAATCGTTCGGTAAAAAATCTCATAAAAAATAAAAATTGAGTATCAATGTATCATAAATACTGTAATGTTATATGTTTATGAAATAATATATATTAACAATCATTGTTCATATCAATCTACTGATTTTCAGGTCCAAAAGGCTTAGACGGTATTGACGGCCAACCTGGTCCTCCCGGTCCAAAAGGAAATATTGGAGGTCAAGGTGTGTGTTTTTTTTACAGTATAAGAATGATACTAAATAATAAACATATGTCATTAAAAATGGCGTAACATGAAATCAATATTTTTATTTAAGTAACTTCCAATTATCAATAGTTCCATTACTTTTATTGGGCTCAATGAATTATTTGGTTTAACCTAAATTTAGTAATGACATTTTAACAGACGTATTTTTAACTTACACATTTCTAATATTTAGGAGTACCAGGATATATAGGCCTAGAAGGTTTACAAGGAGAAAAAGGAACAAAAGGAGAACCAGGGCTTACAGGCATGTATATTTTATTTTTATTCACGTTCTAAATATTTTGAATTTTTTTGGAACTATATTATACATAAATTCAATTTTATAAACTTTAACAAATCAACTAAGTACCTAATTTTAATTTTTTGTTTTGCAGGTTTACCCGGAGAATCTGGTCAAAGAGGTAGTTAAATTAATTAACAATTACTATAAATATTATTTCTTTGTCCTAGAATAAATACAAACTTAGCTCTTAATTGTTTCTAATATATTTTGGGTTAACTTGTTATTGAATTATGGTCAAATTAATAAATAAACTATTATATGTTATCAAATTGCAATATGTTTAATCCAATTGTGAATTTTGGAAAATAGTTTGTGAGCACTAAAAAGTTTAAAAAAAATGTTAACTAAACCTTTTCCACGTTTTGACTTTAAATCACAATTATTGTATACCTACTATAAATTATTAAGTTGCCTAGTTTATCGGACAAAATGTATCAAGGAGTATAATAGCAATTTAAAAATCGATTGTATTTTAATTACATCACAATTTATATACCTATAGGTTTTGCTGGCGCACAAGGCCCACCTGGACCTCGAGGATTTGTTGGTGAAAAGGGTGCTTCAATTGTCGTGAGTATTAACTGTAATTATTATTTTTTTTTTTTTTTTATTAACTATGTTGAAAGGAGTTTCCTTATAATAAATAATAATCTTACTACCTTATATTAATGAGTTTTAATTTCAAATTGTTTTAACTCCATCGGATAAATGTAGTAAATAATAATATGGATCATATAAACTATAAATATATATATTTTTATACCTAAACGTAATATATGAGACAATTCTATTTGAATAGGGTCCTAAAGGATTTGATGGTGTTGATGGAAGAGATGGTGAAAAAGGACTTAAAGGAGAACGTGGTTATCAGGGTGAACGAGGGTCTCCAGGTAAGCATAATTGAGAAACATATCATATGAAAAATGTCTTATAACTGAATCATTAATAATAATATTACAAATTGAAATTATTTTTAGGTGATTCGCCAACTGGTATTGCTGGGCCACCAGGTGTTAGGGGTGCTACTGGGGAGAAAGGTGATGATGGCAGACCAGGAATCCCAGGAATTCCAGGTAAATCATGACATTATATTTAATGGAAAAACAATTTCTATTTTATAATTATAATTAACTTATCTATATAATTTATTAACCATTCTTCTTTGATTTATCTTTAAAGTTTAAACTAATGTAACATTGTACTAACTATAGGTCGAGATGGGCCAAAAGGTGAAATAGGTGGACGTTGTCAAGGCTGCAGTCCAGGAGAAAAAGGTACTAAAGGTGAACCTGGATTATATGGAACTCCAGGGTTGAAGGTAATACTTATATAAATCTCTATAAATCTTTAGAAAACATCATTATATAATATAACATTGATTCCATATCCAAAACATGTGTACATTTTAGAAACATACAAAATATTGTTGTAATTAATTGAAAACACAAAAAAATACAATTCATAATTTGTTTCATAGGGACCACGAGGGCCACCCGGTGAAATAGGATATCCGGGTGAGCCAGGCGCTGATGGATTAATCGGACAAACTGGTGAACCTGGTGCTGCTGTAAGTACTTAAATATTTATGATACAGGAAAATTGTATTTAAGAAATTACTCTGGGCATGTTACCTATCTAACAGGATGTTCTGTCAAATTTTAAAATATACAATACACTTTCAGTTTTATTAGAATATTTAACAGATACACAGCATGTACTTTCTACTGCTGTAACTTCATGTACCTGCTTTAAATAGATATGTATGGGCTAAAATACCTAGTATGAAACATATCATAATAATATATAGTTTTTATTAATTACCTACCTTTTAAAAATGTTATTATGTGACCTTTTGATTAAAGAGTTTATTTATATCTTTGGACTTGGCATTTATCTTAGACAACTAACATGGTTATGAAATTATTGCATTGGAATAATATTTATGATTATTTGTTAGGGAGTAGATGGTGCACAGGGCGAAGTTGGTCCGCCAGGTGAAAAAGGCGCAAATGCAATAATACCTGCTAGTTGGTCATATACTCAAAAAGGAGAACCTGGTCCTCGTGGAGATCCTGGAAGGTAATTTTTTGAATTTTATTATTAAATGAAAGGTAGACGAGTACTCTTTTGTACATTAGGTGTCGTGTGGGTCACTGCAATTGATGTGTGTAAGTTGAATTCAATGATACAAAATAATAGTATACAAAAAAAACGATTCTGAGCTGATAAAATAAACATTTGTTGAAAATGTCAAGTATTTACGGTTATTTGTTATTGAATAACAAATTAATAAGAAAATCATTCGATGAGAAATGGTTTTTTAAAGAGTAAATCATAACTTAAAATGCTCATAAAATATTTGGTTGAGATTCTTAGTAAGATTTTTTTTTTTTTAGTCAGAAAAATATATGAGGAAAATTAAATTTTTAAAAAGTAGATACAAAAAAGAAAATGTTTATGAATTTCTAACTCTGTATAATTGTACATTTTTGTGATTTTGAAAAATTTTGTGAAAATTATAACTTCAGTCTCTCATCAAAAAATATTGAGAATTTACTCTCAAGTTTTTTCTTTAAGTTATATTAATAAAACCTATGAGAAATCTTATTACATTTTTAAGTGTTTTGACAAAGCGAAAAATATCTATCGATAATAAATGAAAAAAAACTAAAACACATCCAAAATTTCTCATGCCTATTAATAGGTCAGTAAGAGCCAAACAGTTTTATCATATTTGTAAAATGGTCATATAAACATTAGGTGAAAATTAAAAATATATAAAGTATTCGTTTTTAAGGTACACCAAAAACACCAAATTAAATTTGTCAAATACCTACTCATGTTTTTCATAGTTTTAATTTGTTTTTCCTACGCTTTTGGAAATTGGTCTGTTTTTTTTTACAATTAACCCTCTGACCCTCTTTCCTACCAGAAAAGATAACGAAGTAGAAAATTGATGCATATTTACTTCTCCAAATGTTGATGACAGATACATAAAATAAAATTATTGTAAAATCAATACCTACATTTATCTCTACGCCAGAATCTAAAATAAGTATGGTAATAACATTATTACATAGAACCATTGATTATAAATACTAGTTTGCTAGAACATACTTATATTTAATGATACCAGAAGGTACTTAGGTAAGAAAATCTTATCCAAAAATGATTTACATTCTTTTGAAACTATCAAAAATCTTTAAAAAGCAAGAAACTAAGTGGGCAAATTCCATATGTTCATAAATAGGTGACATTTAAAAAAATATTATTAACATCTATATTAAAATGATTTATGAATAATCCCACTAATTATTATCTACTCACATTATTCCAAACAAAAAAAAAAAAAAAAACGTGTCTTTTATTTTAATATTACTTTTCTTATATTTATTATTTTGTTATTAGGTACATAATAGTGTACATTAAAATTGAATATTATTGTTCTCTTAAAGCTAAATATGCTTAGTAGACATAAGTTCTTAAATAAATTTAAACTAATATAAAAAATAATTTTTAATACATAAAAATAAAAATTGTTTGGAAATACATGTGGTAACATTGTTTTTCATGTATGATTGAATAAAATAAAATATAAAATATGAAGTTATGTAACATTTTTTATATACTTTGATAAATTAGGGATGGCTTACGAGGAGCAGATGGACTAAACGGGCCTGAGGGAAAACCAGGTATGGATGGATTACCTGGAATAAATGGAGAAAAAGTAAGTACCATGTCAAAAACCTTTAATTGTTGTCCCCTTAAGTTATTATTTTTCATTTTTATCCAAGTTATAACTTCCTTGTATTAAATATTCAATTCAATTTTATTTTGTAACAAGGATATTAATGGAAATTGAAAGTTTAAAGCATAGATAAGTTACTAAAATATAAACATGAAGCACAGAAAACATATGTTTAATATTAATTGTAACGACAATAGTCTCATATTATTATTATAAATTTTAAATTTTAAATTTGATGTAAAATATATAACATTGATTCAAATATATAACTCTATCTCTTTCTTTTAATCACTAGGGTGACAGAGGATTCCCAGGTTCTGATGGTACACCAGGTAAATAGCATATATTGACTATTGAATAATTTTTCAAAAATGAATCATACCTAAAACGGTTTTTTATTAATTTACAGGACAACCAGGATATCTCGGATCCAAAGGAGAAAAAGGAATTAGCATTAAAGGAGAACAAGGAACCCTCGGAAGACCTGGGTATATTTGATATTGTTAAAATTAATTTTATTTATTTGAATTTAAAATAAATTTTGTTTTAATTGTTATAGAATGAGAGGAGATAAAGGAGAGCCTGGATTAACGGGTCAAAAAGGAACTCCTGGTTAGTTAATTTTTATTATAACATTATGAAACATTTAAGATTTATCTCAAAATAACTGTGAGTTTTATAATTAACATTGTTGAAATATTTTATGAATATTAGGATTTGTATTTCTGAGGTATTTTATGAATAATATTATAATTTCATTTAAAAATTATCTAGGGAGACCCATCATACTTGCATTAGTCTGTTAATAATATAAATACAATTCACCTATAATATATTATATTATTTAATATTATAATACATTTACATTTATATATTGTATAATAAATAATACCTACCTATGAGTATAAATTAATTACATTTTTTTTAAGTACCTAATTGATATATTATATTTTACTACTATCATAATCTTAATATACATTATGCATTTAAAAATATTTATATATTTTAATCATTTCCTCTTGTCTAATACTAAGTAAATATATAAACAATAGGTAATTGCGAAATCATGAATATTGGGAAAATCCAAAAGGGCGAACCTGGAAGTCAAGGAGAAAAAGGTGAACCTGGTACACCAGGTATTGATGGTAAGTAACTGATTTAGTGCATTTTAATTTAATTTGCTTTCAACTACCTACCATTAATTATTTATTCATAATAGGTTATCCGGGAGAAAAGGGATCAATAGGACCAATTGTAAGTATTTTATCAATTAATAAAGGATTTTTATAATCACAATTTAAAATATTTAAAAGTTTGATCTTCAAATCAAATGCTTTTTAAAAATGCAAAAACTATTTATTTAATAGGGCTTAACAGGACCAGTAGGACCAAGAGGAATTCCAGGTGAGTAACCTAAAGTGGTGATACACCTAATAATATGATTATGTACATTAATGTATTCTGTATCTTATATAATGATAAATGTTCTTAACCAATACATAAAACTTTTATTTAGGTCTTGTGGGCCCCAGAGGACAGCCAGGTATTCGCGGAGAAAAAGGAAATACTGGACCAATGGGTTAGTATATTATGTACATTTAACACTGGCAATTATTTAATTAATGTGGAAAATAAATTACTTAGTTAATTATGGTAGTATATTATATTTTTTTATTTATCTATGTTCAGGTTTCCTTGGTGAAGTTGGACGTGATGGAGAAAGAGGATATCCAGGATTATCTTCACCTAAAGGTGGTTATAAAAAATTTAATTTATAAATATGAACTGTATTAACAGTTAAAACATTGTATTATACTTCATGTAAAATTTAAGCTAAACAGAAATTGATACTATGAGTAGTTAATACACTCTTATTGGGATGTTTGATGATAAATTGATTTAATTTAAAATCAAGATTCCAAGAAGTAATAATTAAATAGTTCTAAGTTCTACCTCAAGATTAATCAATTGATTCAAGTATCACAATTAACTTCATCATCTTAATATATCACCTCCAATTCCAGATTTTAATAACAATTTAAAAAATAATAATTATCTATTCTTATTTAAATAACTTATCCTATAAGCTACATAATATTATCATATAAAAAATTAACTCCAAAAATGGGCACCACAAAATAAATATATTATAAATAATATATAATGTATATAATATAAAAATTGAGCCTAAGGCGTTTGCGCATATCTATTGTTACAAATAGCTTCATATTTTTTTTTTGTACTTTATTTTTCATAACTATTCTTAAACAAACATTTTAAAATAATTTAAATCAAATTAAATAGATTCAGTAATTGGTCAATCATACAAAAAAAAAAATATATAATATATAAAATTATTTAAAGTGATTTTACAGTTTACTCTCGATTATCCGCTGTCTTCCACGGAATCGTCTACATACCTATATGTATACAAAAAAATATATACGTATTGTATCTTTCCATTATAAATCATTTTAGGTTTAATTGGGATTGGGTTGTGAATTTGTCATAGCCGATAACTCGAGAACGACGTAAAATACGCTTATTTAATATTAATACACGTGTATGTACTTTTATTGATACACATTATGTTATGTTCCTTAAATACTAAACCCTCGAATGTACAATGTACATTGTACATCATTATCGGTTAAATTGGGCTGCGATAGTCGATTTTTAATAATACATTTGTAAATATGTAATAATAATTTTCAATTTCAATTTCCAATTTAGTTTTTATTATAAAATTTAATTTTGCGGATTATCCGTGGAATTCGTTTATCCGTGGATGTCCTGCCACCCTATTCCACGGATAATAGGGAGTAAACTGTAATTATTTTTTAAATATAAACATTTTTGAACCTGAGATATAATGCTGCATCATTGATGTATTATCGTAATATAACTAATACTGACTACTATTATTATATATTTTCAATACTTGAGATGCGCAAACGAGTAATGACCGACACATTTTTTTAAATGGGGATTAATGATACGCAACAAATTAACTTTGTATGAATTCAATTTTTTTTAGGAGTCAAAGGTGAACCTGGTATACCCATAGTTGGGCCAAAGGGTTCAGAAGGATTTCCAGGCGAAAAGGGCGAGAGAGGTAATTTTAACTAATATAAAATATACTAATTAAAAAGATTATTCAATCACTATTTTTTCTACAATATAATATCAACTATAATAATAAATTATTTAACCTTGATCAGGTCTGCAAGGGCCATTTGGAAGACCAGGACTGTCCGGTGAACCGGGTATGTAGAAGATAGTTCAAATACTTGACTATATTATCTGATATAAAATAGAATATTTAAATGCAGTTTTTTATATTTTTTTTAACATGAATTTTTAGGAACTCCTGGATCGCCTGGTGAAAAAGGAAATCAAGGTAATATCATATTAGATAATTTAATTTAAATTTAATTGTTTGGGCATTTGTATCGTATTTTTAAATTTTTAAATTTGTTGTGTTTTCATTCAGGTGAACCTGGTTTAGAAGGATTGACTGGACAGCCAGGAACCAAGGGTGAACCCGGTGAGTAATCTTAAAAAGTAATACATTAAAAATCTTTTATAATAAAATATATTTAATTTTTATCCAACAGGCCCTGTTGGACCAAGTGGACCCCCTGGTAATGATGGCCTACCTGGTATAGATGGTCCAAAAGGTAATAGTTTGATGAATTCTTACTCCAAAATAAAATCCATAATTTCTTATAATATTACCTACTGGCTTTATCAATAGCAAATGTTTACAATGGAATGGTGAACTTTTAAGAGTAACATAAATGCTCGAATATCATGCTCAATTTATTAACGTATTATCTAGTACAACGCAACTCGTTTTATTATTTTTACGTATGTGACATTTTTAATACCTACCTACCTATGGAACAAACCGTTGAGAACATTCATGTTATATTTTGTATTTATTATTTACGATACATCTTAAATATTAATCGATGAATCAATCAACATAATGCTAAATTTTAATATTATAAAAGGGATAGTTAAAACTTTACAATAGATGTATACCAAGTTAAAGCTTTACACATAAATACCATTATATTATAGATTAATATTTCAAAAAAGTACCTATTCAAGAATGCAGGTCAAGGTATTGACTGAGGGGTTCAAAATTTCATAACATGATAATAAATGCATAACATACTCTAATCTAATCATAGTTATATTTTTTTTTCTGTAATTCATTGTAATTGATTATAAATAAAAATTTCGTTTGTTAGGTGAAACTGGATTACCTGGTGAGCCAGGTAGACAAGGACTGCAAGGGTTCCCTGGACCAAAAGGTAAATTAATTTCTGAAATATGAAATTTGATTAAGATATTCTTGTTTAAGTACCTATGAATAATAATTTATCATGTATTTTCTTTTTTACCTAAAATTAAATTCATTTCATTTTAGGTGATACCGGACCAACGGGTCCAGAAGGTCCTAAAGGATTTTCAGGATTCAGAGGAATGCCAGGTAAATAAAATGATATAGGCTCATTAATATTTGAGTTGATTTTCAAATTAATATCATTAATATACCACCTATTATTATTCGTTATTTTAATGTCAAGTAGGTTGTTATTAATATATAAATTATGATATGATTTGATATGGTTATTATTGTTTATTAAATGCTGTTAAGTAGGCACCTACATATTTTTACACTTATAAAATCAACAAAAGATGGCTTTGATGTCTTAGGTAATCAAATATAGAATTTGAAGAACTATAATATTGAATTAGACACAAAAAATGGATTCTAGTAGGTACTTTTAGTTGTTTTTGGAACTTCGCATTCGTAATAGAGAGAATTGTGAAAAAAATGGTGAAATTATTACGGAAATCCGTTTTGATCAATAATCATCAGTTTTATTTGTTAATTTTTTTATACTCAATGATATGTTTTTATTGTCTTAATATTTTGACACTAAATATTTACAAAGAATGGTGGACAAGTGGGTACCGCTCTCCTGTAAGTACGGCTGTACAGTAGTTGTCGAGTATGTCATTATAATGGAAGTGTGAAATTTGAATTCAATGATAAATCATAGTGCCTATGTATCTATATTTTTTAACAACTATCAAATTAACTCACAGGAAACCTTGCATTACATTTTCAAGCTTTTTTAATTAGCAAAATGTTTTTAATTGATAATATTTATAGGTAAAAAAATTTAGAAAATTAAAAAAATTTTCAAGGCTAGAAATATAGCTCAACAATTTTTAAAAGTTTTAATTTAGATACTTATTATTTATGGAAAATGTTCATATTAACATTTGGTGAAAATTTGCAGTGCATATCTGAGATTATAAGTTTTTGAGTTCGACCAAGAATATAAAATTGATTATTTCAAAAAAATTCACATTTTCCTTAATTTTTTTCCTGACGCTTTTGAAAATTACTTAGAATTTTAAATTTTTACCTCTCTGAAGAGCCATGTAGATTCACTTTCCTATCAGAAAAATTGCTGAAATAGAAAATCGGAGTATTTTTACTGTCCCAAACGTTGATGACGTTAGATAGAAAAAAGAACACATCATTTTAAAATCAATACATTCTTTCGCTATGCTCAGAATCTGTGATAATAAGTCATAACTAGAACTATACCTATTACATTTTTATTTAATTGTATTCAGAACTTCATAACTATATCCTTGTTGAAAAGTTATTTTGCCGATATTAATCTTTTTGTTTATAGGAGCATTCGGAAAACCTGGAATCGATGGAATGCCAGGTAATATAAATTTAATTTACTCAATTATATTATGGTTACATTTAATTTTTAATTCAACTAACTGACAAGTTTTTTAATTAAAATTCTACCTATTAGTTATATTCAATAAACTTTTATTTACATTTGTAGGAGAAAAGGGTGATAAAGGAGATACTGGATTACCTGGAATCAGTGGGCCACCAGGAGAAGATGGTTTGCCAGGACCACAAGGATATAGAGGTATGTTTCTATTTTAGAATGCATTATTCTGTATTAAAGTACTTTTAATATACAGTCAAGTCTCGATAACTCGAATGTCAAGGGAGATAAAAATTAATTCGTAAAATTAATGTATTTATCGAGTTACATAACCTTTTATATACATAACCTATTTCCTAGGACAAAAAAAATTCAAGTTTAGAGACTCGACTGTATTACATATTTCCAAAACAAATTATTATTTTGTTAGGGAATATGTACCTATATGTCTGTGTTGTTATTTTAGGTTCCATTTTAAGAGAACGCACACCCGCAAGTGTTGTTTCTGTCATACAAATGTATAACATAACAAAAACTGTTTTGTGCGGGACAATTTTTCTCGCACCATAATATTTGTTGTAGAACTACCAAATGTTCACAATACTTAAAGAAGAACTTTATCTGTGCAACAGCGTGCTTTTTTTTTAATAGCACTATCCAATCATTTTTTATAAGCAAATGAAAAAAACAAATAAACGAAATACTTAGAAGCAAATAACTTTTTTTGTATTAATGTTAAGTAGGTACCTATCTAAAATATAGGCAAGCTGTTGCATAGATAATTTTCTATAGACATTTTGAAGCCACTACTACAAACACAGAAATATAAAAATTATCAAAACAGTTTTTGGTATGTTGTACATTTGTAAGACTTACACAATACATGCGGATGTGACGTCCTCTTAATTAGAATTTATTGCATATACAAGCGTCAATAGAATCTATAGAATTTATTAAAGAAAAAAAATATTTTAAATTCTTGTAAGACACAAATATAAATTAAAAACAGGAATTTTTTTCTAATATTTTTGTATAATTTAAATTGTAATTCCTCTTTATAGTTTTTAATCATTATCATTGTGAATTTCAGGTGAAAAGGGGGATATAGGTTTTCCTGGACCCCCTGGTGAAACTGGATTACGTGGTTTGCCAGGTCCTATGGGTGACCGAGGTCCTTTAGGATTACAGGTAAATTATAATTTTTTTATTATAACTGAAGACAATCATTCCAGATATTATATATTTACTATTTAATGTATATGCTATAACTAGACGTTTTCCTAAAAGTTTTAAAATTATGTGTGACTTATAATGGAAAATATGGTAAATTTTAGTTTTACATTTTTTACATACCATAGGGTTTAAAAGGAGAACCCGGTCCAGTATCAGAAAAGGGACAGAAAGGAGAGCCTGGTGAATCCGGTCTCAGAGGAGCACAAGGACTACCAGGAATGGATGGTAAATAAAAATTATTCAATATTAAGTGGGTTTTTTTGTTCAGAGCCGGATAGGGTAAATACCGGCCAATCGAGGCTTAGCACTTTTACTAGCTCAAAACCCATTAAATTGGGTTAAGACAGGTAAGTTGAATACAAAATGTACTAAAATATAGTTTGGCCCACTATGTTACACTAGGTAACTCGATGGCTCTTTCCGGAACTGTTTTTGTTCATTAATATACTAAATAATATTCATATTTATGCTATCTTACTAAGCTCAAATGACTAATTAATAGATATATATATAGAGTGTTTCTAGTTATCATGGACACAATATAATATGTCTATATATATTATACTGATACCTATATTAATTCAAATACAAACTATATGTATTATTTAAATAATAAAAGTTTAGTGATGAATATACGTTTATTACCTATTTTATTATTAATTACAACTTACGAAAATGTTTGTTTTTAAAATTAAAAACCAATGTGCCCTGCGTTTGTAAATAAAAACAATTATTGATATCTGACTATTTCATGAATCATGAAAGTTTTTCATGTAAGTCTTATTTTGCACCAAAAATAAATTGATTCTAACACCCTTAAGGTAAAAGCACTGTGAGGTCATACATTTTGGAGTATTTCGTCTTTGATGCAAATTTATGGAGTGTTTAATATTCACTGTACTTTGCTAAATCACATTCTTTGTTATTCCAGTAACATATAAATTCGTATTCCATCGATTTGTAATACTTTTGTTTAAAGTAATTAGCTAATATCCTACTAATAAGGAACACCTATTCAAAACAACAAATTAAGCATCAGAATGGTTATTACTTGTTAAAAGTGTTATTTTTACTATGACCGATATTTATTTGAATTTGGATAAAGTAATTAGATATTAATAGTATGAGAATATAATATAGGTATAAACATCTATGCAAAGATTAAAAAAAATACTGATCCAATGTCCAACATATTTAATATTGATGCACGTTTTTAAAAGAAATACCTATTATTTAAATAGAAAAATGCAATATTGCCAAAAATAGATATCATTATATCATGTTAATATTAGAAGTAGCTAGTCACTACTAACCCACATGAAATATGCATTCATTTCAATATCTTCTTTGTGATACTTCACTATCAAAAAGTGGGCAGATAGTAGGTACCTATAGCCTGCACGTTAGGATTGGTTTAGGTACCTATTATTAATACTATATTACGTTCACAGTTGAGTGTTGATATTTGAAAGCATAAAAAACAAAACTCAAATATAATTTGCTCCTTCAAATATTGACACATAATGGTGTAATAGATCTTTATATATAAATTAAAAATTAAACTGAGTATGAATTATAAATGAAAAATATAGAATCCCATTTTAATTTCAAAAATCCTCACTAATTTCACCTTTTTAACTAAAAATACTAAATTATTCTAGATTATAATTATTATTAGATATGATTATTTTACAATTTAAATGTATCCTATATATTATATATAACATGATAATACACCATACAATTTGAAAGACTTTATAATTTAAATTGATTGTATTATATTTAAATTGTCCGCACCCTGAATTGGAATATAATATTTATTTTATTATTCACAAAGTATTCGATTTGTGAATCTTAAGGTTATAGTAGTAATTATATTATTAATTTAATTTACAGGTTTACCCGGAATGAAAGGAGACATTGGATTCCCAGGTATTGGATTACAAGGATGGTCAGGACAAAAGGTAAATTTACTTACCTAATAGATTTAAAACTGGCAGAAAAAAAATTCGGCAACCGTTTTATCTGATAAATGTATTAATTTTTCTTAAATGTGTTCACATTATGTCATCCTATGTAACTTAGCTGTTATATTACCGTTAGTAGGTACAACAAAACAATTCCCCCCTCCCCCTACTGAGGTTTAATATGATATATTATTTATCTATACTATAAGAATTTTACTGACAACGTTGTCTCTTTTCAACATAAAGTGAATGTACACGACTCAGGAGTGCAGCGAACTGTGTTTTTAATTATTTATATTTTATCACCCAAAGGAAGATCGGGCTGATTGAATCATAGATATACACAACAACTAAATAGCCGTCTCCTTCTTGTCATCGAAGTCGGCCGCCATTTACAAAGCAGGCAATGTTTACAAAATAATATTATCATAGTATATATGTATAGATAAATATATATGTATACAAATAAATATAAAATAAATGTAAGCATTGCCTGTTTTGTAAATGGCGGCCTATTTCAATATTGGTCACAACTGTAGTAGGTATAATGACTATAATAATAGTTGTTGTATATAATCGCGTTTAAAAAAAAACCTTTGCATGGGTTACTCCGTACGGGACAGCTAGTTATCTATAATATTTAGAGTTTATTTAATACTTATACATAAACTAAAATATATTGAAGTGATTTTGAGTAGGCACAACGTATTTAGGCACAGTAATCTATTTATCTATTATACCTATAACTAAGAAAAATTAATAGAAGAAAAGTGGTAGAACAAAAGGGATAGAGAAAGCATGTACTCTGCTGAAATCAAAGACAGGGACATGAAAATTGACAGTCCCTAGCAAGTCAAGATTACCAAGACTTAAATCAATTAATTGACACAGAAAAAGAAAATATGGTTGATTCCGCTAATCTGCTAGGGTAGACAGGTTGAGCCTTTGAAGTACCGGCGACGGACAATCAATCTGTAGGACATGTGCTGCATATTTTAAGAATTTCCGATACCACGCTCGACCTTATAGTAGTCACTAATATTGTACTAGGATTTCATATTACTACCCTATATTCCAAGTGAGCACGCACAAATTAACAGTAAAAAGTTTGAAATCCAATGAAGTTCTTTCAACAAACCCAAGCGTTTATTTATTATAATATTGTTTACTGATCTCTGGACAGAGTTATATACCAAGGACTCAACCATTTTGGCAATGTGACTTATAACTGAGATTGGCCTATAATTAGTGACGTCATTAGATTTAAATATAGGAGTTTTTGAACTTACTTTGCATGTATTAGGAACTCCTTCAATCATAGATTTCCAAAAAACCAACCAAAGAGGGTAACAGAAAATTTATCTTATCATGGATAGTCAGAAAATACACCAAGACCAACTGCTTTAACTTTGACTAGCCAAGCTAAACTTAATACAATTCCATTGAGACTAATATGAACAATACAAGGCAAGTCAAAGCAGAGTTCACTAACGGTGGACAAACCACTATCCGAAATTGGAGTGGACAAGAAAAAGACAGACTTGAAAGTTTAAATTTTCGGAGAATAGTATTACGCCTTCCTTCACTGAAGACCAGAAGACATTACCAAGCTTAACAGACTCAGGAAAGGAATTACCACCTTTACTTTTACGCATAATGTCCCAAAAATATTTTGTATTAGAGAGAACCTACGTAGGTACTTTGTACCTATAGACTTTGTACCTGATACAGCTATTATAAAATTTCTTAGACTCTAGTTTGCACTGAGCTTTTCTATACTACGGTATTGATTTCAATACCGTTTTAAAACGGTACCTATACCGAAAAACCGAAATTATAAATAAAATCCTATATTAGCCTAACTTATCACACGTTTAATCGTTATTATATCTTTATTACATTATTTAACAATATAATTTGATGTTGTATCTTTCAGGGAGAACCCGGTACGCCTGCATATGATGGACGGCCTGGAAATGATGGTGAAAAAGGAGTTGCTGGAGTTGCTGGTGTTCCAGGAATGAAAGGTGACACGGTAAGTGTATATGATAATTATAATTTTATAATATAATAATTTGAAATAAGCATAGATTATTGATAGTGATTATACACTATTAATAATCTCTGTTATAATAACCTATACATAAACAAAATATTATAAATTATACATATAATATAATATAATATAAGAATAGTATGTTTTAAGTATGCTTTATATTCAAGGGATACATTTATGAGCATATAAATTTTTCGATCAAATAGAATAATTGTTGACACTAGAATAATTTATTTTTAAAAGGGACCTCGAGGAGTTCCAGGAACACCAGGGCCTCCGGGAATGGATGCTTTAGACGGAATGAAAGGCAGTGCAGGGTATAGTAAAAATATATTATAATTAAAAATTAATTTAGTATTTACAGCTTTACAACAAATAATTTATTATAAAAATAATTTTTTTTATTATTTTTAGTTACCCAGGAATTCCTGGACAAGAAGGTGAAAAGGGGGACATTGGGTACCCCGGAATACCAGGATTAGACGGAGAGAAAGGAGAACGAGGATTACCAGGTATCAGATTCCAGATTATATTAATAGTTAATACTATAATTATGAAGAAATTGCATTAGAACATTTATTTAACATATTTGTTTTATGAGAATTACATGTTTTTTTTTTTTTTAATTAAGACAAAGAATTTACTTAATATGCTAATGTTTTGATGCTTAGCTTATTAGGATAACAATGCACATTAAAAATATTTGATTTATATTTGATTTCAACAGGCATAATTTTTATGATTAAATAAGCCCATTAGTGGCTCTTCAATGTTGGTTTTAAAAATTGATATAATTATATACAATAACATGTTTAATGACATGTAAAAATATTAAATTTTTGATTTATTTATCTAGGATTAATTGGACCAAATGGATTAAGAGGACCCATGGGAGATAAAGGTAATCTAACATTATATTATCAGAGATTTATGTATCATAAAATGGGTTAATATTATTTATGTTTAATTTTAATTTTGTATAATCCATTTTAGGTGATCGAGGATTACCAGGTCCTGCAGTTGATATTAAAGGAGATAAAGGTGAACCAGGGCCACCAGGTTTTCCAGGAATACCTGGTTCAGCAGGACCCGTCGGTAAGAATAATTTTTATCCTAAAAGTTTTGGAATTAATCAATAAAGATTTTGATAAATTATACGTTAATTTACTTTCTCTATTAATATTTTAACTGAATAAAGTATTCTTTTACTTTTACATAAATAATGTAAATTGTTTACTGTTCAGGACTTGATGGACCACCTGGAATTGAAGGAGAAAAGGGTGACATGGGAATACCAGGTGCAACTGGTTATCCGGGTCCTTCTGGTCCAAGAGGCGAAAAAGGTATATAATAATAACAAATATAATTTTGCAAGCAAAAAAATATTTAAATTATTAAATTCTTCCATTTTTTCACGTATATTTTAGGTAATGTTGGTCCTCAAGGACTGCCAGGCATTCCCGGAACAACAGTCAAAGGAGAAAAGGGATTACCAGGTAAATTAATACAAAGTATAGTCAAAACAACAATATTATGTTATATCGAATGTTTTGTATATGGTCTAACTAAATTCTTAAGTTTTTTTATTTTTTATTAACGATAAACTTTTAATCCGTTTACAAAATGTCTTAATTAATTTTGTTATATTATTTAGGATTATTGGGTAAACATGGCAGAGATGGACTTTCTGGATTATCGGGAGAGAAAGGTAAAACATTTAGAAATATAGTTTATTTTTAATTGGTAATTTAACCAAATTATTTTAAACATGTTGTAGGATTATAGGACAATATTATTAATATTATACAAACAAAACAATCAATTAATAAATAATAAATGAGGTACATGGTACCTATATATTAGGTATATTGATAATGTAATTAACAACGTAAAAATGTTTTACAATTAGTTAACTATAGAAGTTTTAATGTAAAAATATTACTACGCTTGTTAGTACTTACTATTGGTAACTGTTACTACATATACAAAAATATATTAAATATTTTTAAATTTTAAATTTAAACTTTGATTAGAAAATGCTCTATTATTAAGGATTTATAGAAGAAAAAACAAGAAAATTCACTTGTTTTCAAAATTCATATCATATTATTAGATTGATCTTCATATTTGACTAAGTACTGTTTGAATGGCAAATGAGTCTTTTTAGTATGAAAAAGAGTCCGTTTTGGATCTATTAATTAATAATAATATTGTATACAAAATTACATTATATTTATAGTAGAATATGGAAATATTTGTAAATATGAATTGATTATATGAACTAATATGACATCATATTAATAATATTGTGATAAAAATTAAAATAAATATTGGCAGATAGGTAGGTAGTAATAGTAATCAACACTATACTCTGGGCCACGAGAGAATGCACCCTGCACAAATGACGGTCTCGTCTCAAAGCCAAATTTATCACTCCATGAGGCCACTGGTCTATGGTACACACTGCCGCCGAAACCGGCGCGTTCCGGTGTAACAGGCGATTTTTACCCCCCTGTATATTTTACCGGGGGTAAAAATCGCCGGTGACACCGGCACGCTCTGACGGGTGATGATCTGGCCGGTAAAATGGTGAGTATGAGCGAAAAAAGACGAGTTTTGGTCCTCTCCTGGCCCAGAGTATAATCATTAGCTTATATTGCTTACAATAGGTAGTCAACAATATCCGAAATGTTTTTACTTTATAATGATATATTTGTAGATCAGTTTATCAATATTTATTTAGAAATGGTAAACAACAACATTAATAATTATGATATATTATTATTTCAGGTGACAAAGGACTACCAGGATTACCAGGATTGCCTGGTTCTGTGGGACCAGTTGGTGTATGTATATACTTATTATTTTAATGTGCCTTATATTTGTCCTAGTTTATTTTAAAATTAATCTTCAACTTTCAGCAGGAATTAGTTAACAATTAGGTATTAATTTTTAATTACCTACCTTCAGTTTTATGAGTTTTAAAATTTATGTTTAGTAATGAGTAATGTAATTTCATTTATTTGAATAGAATTTTTAATATTTTCAGTTCCCCGGTTCACCAGGTGATGTTGGAGCGATTGGACCACCAGGTATATAATAATATATTTTATGATATAGTAAAATAGAACCATCAAATATTATTTTATTTATTATTATGATCGTCTGTGTACAAAAAGTATGGACATAATATTTTTCATTGAGATTTTAAATCAATGTTTTTTTTATTATAAATAGTTCAATTTTGTTTAAGCTTAAGTATTTTATTTTAGTAAATACTATTACATTTTATTTCATACATGAAATGAAAAATGTTAAGTCCATATATATTAAAACCATCTCTCATGTACCTTAAATAATCAACATTATTTTTTCAGGCTTCCCTGGATCTCCAGGATCAGACGGATTTCCGGGTATACCAGGAAAAGATGGCCCGCCAGGATTAATGGGTAACTAATATACTTATAACTTTATAAGTTAATAATTTAATTTGTATAAAGTAACTTATTTCTTCATCATCAAATGTCTTAATATAATATGTATTAATAGCTGTAAAACCAAAAATAATTATTAATACATATGTTATCTAACTATAGGATTCAAAGGAGAACCAGGAAACCCCGCACCTTATGGTGAAAAAGGAGATAAGGGTGATGTAGGTTTTGCAGGTAAATATTGTACATAATTTTAAATTTAATCTTAATAAATATAATATACTTCATGTAGAAATATCAATAACGATGGAATCGATTTTAGTTTACAATGAGTTAATTATTTTAATTTCAGGGGAACCAGGTTATCCTGGATCTAAAGGTGATAAAGGAGATAGAGGTTATCCAGGTAAGCAACAAAATATATTTAAACTAATTTTAAATAATACAAATGAATGAATAAGACCAATGAAAAGATACAGATGGATCTTTGACTATTTCCGTGGCTATTCAATATTCTGTACCGGCTAACATCTACCACCATCACAAATATTTAATATATTATTTAATAATATTTTTACATTAGTAAAGTGAAATAAATGTTTGTATATTTAAGGGCTTGAAGGAATACAAGGTGTTCAAGGTTTACCAGGTGAAAGAGGAATGGTTGGAGTTCCAGGAAAATTAGGTTTGTTCCACAAATTAAAAACCAAATTATTAATACTTGTTAGTTGTTCCTCATAGATTAACAACATAATATTAATAAACATTTTTAAACTAAAATTATTAATACATGATAACAATTTTTAAACATGATACTTTTATTTATGTTAAGGTATGCCTGGAATCTCTGGAATCAAAGGTGATAAAGGTGAACCAGGTTTGGCACCTCCACCGGGATCCAAAGGAGAGCGCGGATTACCTGGTACTTTAAATTTTGAATATCTCACATACATTTAAATATTTTGACATTTTTAACTAATAATACTTTTATAATCAATTTTAACTTATAATTAAATTTATTATTTTTAATTTAGGACCTGTTGGTTGGCCAGGTGAAAAGGGAGATCCTGGCACTGATGGACTTCCTGGCTTAGACGGATTAAAAGGAAATATGGGTAAAATATAAGGAGAGAACTTTTTTAAACTTTCTGAACAAATTAAATTTTATTTTTATTTTAACATTTAGGTGTTCCTGGTTTGAATGGTCCAGTTGGTCCTCCTGGTTCAGAAGGTGAAAAGGGTGAACCGGGAATAGAAGGGCCTCCGGGCTTACAGGTAGGTTATGCTATAATTACCAATATTTTTTTGGTATAATATGTACCTATTGTTTTTACACTATGTAGATTGTAGATCGTAATTACAAAAGTGTGTATGGTGAAATTAATTAAACTAATATAGATACCTATTAAAATGTAGGAAAACATTTAAATTAATAATATTGCCTACACAAAAATATTTAGCTTTGGTTTCTACATAGTTATACAAAATCTTTTCTATCTTCTAAGATAAAACAAAAATAATATATATATATATATATACTTATTAAAATATAGGTATATAAAAATAATGGACTCCTTATTCGCTGAATCGAATAAACAATCACATAACATTTAATGAATCAATTGTTATACCTAATGGAATAGTCGTCCATCATATTTTCCAATCATTAAAGTAAATCAGTTTTTTGTATAACCCCGATTTATTTTATTTAATTAGCTATTAAAAAGTATTTTTAATTCAGCTTAAATACCTATATCATTAGTATTGAAGAGGAAACTATAGGATTTGATTACAATTCAACATTATAATTGTTTTTACAAAATTAATTAAAAAAAAGCATGAAATGTTGGAAACTTTAAATATTAAATGAAGATAGGTACATAACACCAAATAAAAATCGTACTAATGTAGTAATGCTGTATATACAATATACTAAACTTATAAATGTGTATTCAGGGACAACCTGGTCTACGAGGAAACGACGGAGTTCCTGGTAAATCTTGTGAATCAGAACCAAATTATTCAACTGGAATTTTATTGGTAAAACATAGTCAAAGTTCTTCGATACCTCAATGCGAACCAAACCACGCACAACTCTGGGATGGATTTAGTTTGTTATATATTGAAGGAAATGAAAAAGCCCACAATCAAGATTTAGGTAACTTTTTATATTAATCATTGTTATTATTTTATAGTACTCTCTAATAATAAAATATTATTAAGGGATGTTTTCCGTTCCTCCATGGTAGATATAATATATGAACTATCGGTACAGACCCTAAGGCTCTCTGTAGCTATCTGTATAAATTTTGTGTTTGGTCTCTCGCGTGTCCTCGGCTCGGACTTATGTCGAGTTAGAAAATATTTTTAACTTTGACGGCGAGATAACGGCTGTCCTCTCATGCCCTCTGTACTGAGACCACATCCGGCCCATCGGTGTCGTCGTACCTATCTGTAGAGGGCTACATTTATACCCTACCTGTCTGAAAAAGTGGGCAAGTTTATGAAAATAATTAACTGTGGCAAGTTAATTAAATTATTTTTTTTTCAAGTTACAATATTTTTAAAGCTTCACTTTTAATGCTGTGTAAAAAATTTCACAATATTCAATAATAGACAATAGTAATTGAGTCGTCTAACATTCTTAATTAAAAATAAATATAACGAAAATACGTTTTGTAAAAAATTAAAATATGTAATAAGCGACAACTTTCTTCTGTAGAAAAAGGACTGAATAAGTACTAAGTAATAAACTAATAATTAATAAGTATTAATGTTTAATTTAACTTTTTAATTTTTAATTTTTTTCATTATGTAAAATCAGATTACTATATCAAATTTGCATTGAATATCTCATGTTAATTGATATACAACGTGTGTTTTTTTAACACCCGAATTAACCATAATTAACCCAAATAAATTTGCATTTAACCGTAACCAGAAAAGGGTATTAACCTGTAACATCCGAATTTTCTTTCAACACCCGAAACCCGAAAAAATGATTGCGGTGCAAAGCCCTGATATTATCCTATACCTATGGCATCTATTATACCTGTAATAGGAACATACCTAATAATAAAGAGGTACTGTACATGTATTAAATAAATAATAATCATATAGATACTTAGATTATTACTACTTAATAATAATAATTTACATTCGGAAATGTCGAGATTACAAATTTTAATCGTTTTCAGGATTTGCTGGTTCTTGTATCCGGAAGTTCTCCACCATGCCATTCTTGTTCTGTGACTTTAACAACGTATGCAACTACGCCAGTAGAAACGACAAGTCGTATTGGCTCAGCACCAATGCACCGTTACCGATGATGCCAGTTGAAGAAAGCGATATTCAAAAATACATTTCCAGGTAAAAACTCTCATCGATATTAAATAATTGCTGCAGATTAATGATCATAATTTTTTATTTTTTTCCCTTGTAATGCGTTTATAGATGTGTCGTATGCGAGGCTCCTGCCAACGTGATTGCCGTACACAGTCAGGCCTTAACGATTCCTGACTGTCCTAATGGTTGGGAAGGTTTGTGGATTGGATACAGTTTTGTAATGGTAAGTTTTTACTGGAAACAGGTAGATTTTGTATTGCGTTAAATTTGCACTGCGGAACGTACTTAAAAAAACAGACGGTCGAACGAAATTTGAAAAAAAATCATTATAAACTTGTTAAATAGTTTATATTACATATTACATATACTTACACACAGGTGTAAGTTATTTGATTGGAAAACGTGAATTTTACATAATTTATTATAGTTGAAGCACCAGATATAAAACATGTATAATTATTATACATGTATAAAAAGGAGTGTAAATTTGTAATTCATAAGTTTCATGAAAATACGATTACTTGTAAGTTCAATACGTGATGTTTATCGATCAAGTATTGTACATGTTATAGTTAAAATAGTAATTTACATTTCATACAAGATTCCTCCTAAATTATTTTTACACCAATAAAAAATACTAAAAATAAAGTTACCGTTTTTCTTTAAATTTATAATTATTTTTATTTTTTATTTTTATAATTTGATTGAATTTTAAATATGTAATAATAAATTAATCATAATATTACAAGTCTGATATTAAAAAAAAAAAAGAATTTGACTGTCTATTGTTATTTATTTTTTAAACTTTCTTTCATTTAATAAAAGCTAGTACCCATAGTCTGCAAATATTATCTAGTATCAGAGTCAATGTCATCCGTTTAGCTAAGGAGTAAACACTGTGTCAATTTAGGATGGTTAACTACGTTTGTAGGAGCTTACTATTCCCCGAAATACTAAACGTCGATATTAACTAAATCCATAAAGATGGAAATCTTCATTGTATTACTTATTTATACGTATTATCGAACTATCATAGAATCTGACTCAGAACTAGGTACACAAATCGTCATATACACCTGATTTAGGCACCTCCGGTTTTAAATTGATTTCTTGTGAGCTTAGGTAGGTACACAACTTTTGGCACAATTTTCCGTTCATATTACCTAAACCTTTTACAGTAGTAATTGTTTGTTTCTGTTTGATTGCAGCACACGGCCGCGGGTGCGGAAGGTGGCGGTCAATCACTAGCCAGTCCGGGTTCGTGTCTGGAAGACTTTAGGGCCACGCCATTCATCGAGTGTAACGGGGCGCGAGGAACGTGCCATTATTTCGCTAACACTATGAGTTTTTGGATGGCCACCATCGACCCTGATGAACAGTTCACAAGCCCCAAGAGGCAAACGTTGAAGAAGGACGATAGTCGTACTCGCATCAGTAGATGTCAAGTGTGCATACGAACAACATAGAACAACGATGTCATTAAGATACACGAAACGGATCATAATAATTTGGTCATATATTATAATATTTTTAATTTTTGATAATTTCGATGTATACATTTTTATGATTATTATTTATATTATTATTATTTTTATTATTATAATTATTACTACTATATTCACCAGTAGGTTAGGCACCTAAGTCGATGTTGTATTATTTCCAAGCATTCGTTGTGTTCATTAATAATACATTTAAATCGAATTGAGTTTTTAATATTTTTAAAATAATATAAATATATATATCAAATGTATTTATAACGTTCATCACATAGTTCAATTAGAATCATAAATCTCAGAATTATTGAATAATTTTTATTAACTCTGTGTTTATAAACTTATCCTAATAATGCGTACCTATATCTAAATAAAATATTAAAAAATAACAATACAGTTATAAAATGCATTAAAATTAAAATTCATCTATATACCTATTAGAATTTAGATACAATAATCAGAATGTAAAATATACAAAAGAGTCACATATTTCATGAAAAATATTATCATTTTACTTTTATGGACAACGTTATACGAATTTATGTAATACATATATATAGATTACTAGTTTTCAACCATTTGATTGATGTTTCACTCTTACACTAGTTACACTTAACTAATTTATACTGTATGAGGTTATTAAATTCCCGTAAAATATTTAATATACTTAAATATAACTACGAGTTATATGCAAAAGACCACGGCCCATTAAAATATTAGTGAGAGTAATAAAAGCTAATTTATGTGTATGCCCATGGTTATTATTAATTACCATCAGAAACAAACTAATGACTACGCACCCAAATGATCATTGTATTCAGAGAAGTCACAAGGGAAAAACTAGAATTTAGAATCACAAAATACAGCTAATATTTACGTTGTTATAATTTAGGTATTTAGTTTTCAGCTGGAATTTAAAAGAATTACACATTTTAATTTTGGATAATACTCAGCACCAATACAGATAGATTGTTCTCTTTCAATATTATACTAGTTAATCACAAAAGTAGAATTAAGTACCACACAATTCAGCTAATATTTACTTTTTATTCTTATGAGGTGGTCGGTTTTTAACGGATATTTAAATGAATGACACATTTTGTGTATGGAAAAGACTCAAGGCCAATGCGGATTTAACGTTGCCCTACCGATATACTATTGAATCGCAAAACTAGAATTTAGAAATACAGAATTCTGCTAATATTAACGTTTTAGATTTCAAGTTGAGCGATGAATGTATTGATTTCAAAAAGATCTGATTTACTTTCTTGATTTTTAATCAAGTAAGTATGGTAATTGATATGAAAAAGTCTGAATTTTGAAAACTTCGAGAATTTGTGTTAAATAGGAAAATAGTAAAAATGTAACTCAATAATGATGAGTAGGTGAGTAATTTAGATATCTTTAATATAAAATATTAATGAGAGAGATTTGGTATCACACCCATACGGTATAACTACCTGAATCCATAAAAACGTCGGAATGAACAGTTCCTAAATTTTTATTTTTTAACTTTTTTCTAAACTATGATAACTAGAAAGTTGGTTGATAACTCATTAAAAAGGGATTATCAATTTGTTAAAAGGGACCCATATACATTTTCAACTACTTTTCAGGAGAAACCAAAAAAGTTTTCCTTTATTTCTATTTGCGTATTAAGATCAATCATCACAATTTAGATTAAATAGTACTGTATTGTATTGTATAAAATAAATAGCAAAAAAAATTATTTAAAATAATTTGTACTTTTATAAATAACGAATTGTTGTAATGTGACATAGCTGGTACCATTAAACAAATTCTAATAATTTTATTAATTTAAGGTATCATAATTTAATATAATAGTCACATTTTAAAATAATCTAATACCTTCTTATTTCTTTTATCCAATTAAATATATGACAATGCAACTAAATAAACAAATTAATAACAATCTTCAAAAAACAAAATTTTTTTATTAAAATAAAAAAAAATGAAAATCTTATGTACCTAATTTTATTGAATCAGTCTTTGATTTATGTAACGATGTATTTACATAAGACGATGAATAATATACAACAAAACTATTTTTGTCAAAAATGTAACTTGGGTCCCTTTTAACAAATTCCCATTCAGTTACAATGGCAGTTGACAAATATTAAATATATTTTTTCACTTTTTTTTTTATAAGCATTTAAATTTTTACAACATTGGATATTCATTTGATTTGTCAAGTAGCGATTTTCTTAAATTATTTTCAATAATGAATGACTGTAGATTCTTGAAATACTAAAATACTACATTTTTACACCATATGTTTAAATTAGGTATCAGTTTCTATACTTGATAAAATGTTAAAAATATTTTGACTGGTTTGACCTGTTTACGGACTCGGTAAAAATATGTTAATTCCTCCCAAATTATAATAATAATATTATAATTTTGATAAAATCTTATACAATATCATTTCTATGTCAAGATCATGCCTAAAATATCTAAAATCTTAATAATAACATATAACTAGTTTGAAAATCAATCCATCAATCATATCGCGTTAGATATTAAATGCAACTATACGCTATAACAGAACATTTCAGTTCTAAATAGTTGACTTACTTCTCTTCAATCTACACTATAATATAATATAGGTTTGTGTATTTCGAGACAGGTATAGTGATGAAAATCAGTGAACAACATCAGTGAAAATCAGTTGATAGTATAGGTGTTATATTATATAGCTGAAGAGTGTGGCTCTATGAATACAGTTTTTATGATATTTAAACAAAAATAATAACTTTTAGCAAAGGTATCTATGAATGTACCGGTTTTTAAAGGTAAAATATATTAGTTATATATATATATATTTTTTTTTTTACAGTGAGATTATGATAATTACAATTGAACACATTTCTATTGAACTTATGAAAATATGTTTACATGTTTAACATTATATAATGTATGAGCCATAAAACTTGATATAATATCATATTATAGTTTAGATTGAGAGAAGTAACTAGTAAGTCAACTATTTAAAACTGAAATGTTCTGTTATAGTGTATAGTTGCATTTAATATCTAACGCGATATGATTGATGGATTAATTTTCAAACTAGTTATATGTTATTATTAATATTTTCGATATTTTAGGCGTGATCTTGACATAGAAATTATATTTTTACAAGATTTTATCAAAATTATAATATTATCATAATTTGGGAGGAATTAACATATTTTTACCGATTTTCACTGAAAAATCATGATTTTTTCAAATATATTTCCAAGCTTGTGATGGCGATATACAAGTTATTTCATCATTATTTTACAAATTATATGGAATAATACATCGACCGTCAACGAACCAATAGATAATGGTTTGAAATAAAGTTGAAGTTAATTTTAACAGTGAATGAAATAATAGTGTATTTTCAGTAATCATACAGTGTACAAAAGTCATACGATGTGTGTGTGTGTATTAGGCTGAGTGATATGAAGGTGCTCTAGACTCTTTTATTTGATGTACTTAAATCACATTTTGTATATTGTAAAAGGTCACGACTCACGACTAGTACCTAGTTTATGTCTAAATATTGTTAATGTAATATAAGAGATAATTATAATATAGTATAATATTGTTATGAACGCATTAGCTATTAGTATATAGTATTAGCCCTTTGTATTAGAATATAAGAGTATATTATTGTAGTCTGCGGGTAACGCCTAATGTGTGGGCGACTCCCGGAATATTGCAGCTACACGGCAGCCGCTAGGGAACCGTGGAGTCAGTCGTCTTAGCTCTTTTAAACCTGTACGTCGTTCTGACAGTCAATTATAAATATTACAGTGAATTATAAATTTCGACTCACAATAAAATTATATTAGTATTTAAATCTTTAAAACTGTTTTGCTGTACTCTCTCCAAAAATTGAACCCTCACACTACCGAAATAACAACGTTCAAACGGAACAACCCGTACGAGCACAACAACTGGTGGCAGCGGTGTCGCGGTCATAATTTTTGGAAAAGAAACAACTTCAGAAGGATAACTAATATATCTAATATATATCTATTCGAGGTAATTTTATACTTCATTTTGCAAATATTAAAACTACTTCGTCCACGTAGGTATATCGTCATAAGGACTATATCAATTGAGAGGTGGCATATAAGTCACTCTCGTCAAAAAAGTTTTTCACGGGCGTTCCAGTTGTCAACAACAAGCGCACCGTCTATAGTGGACACGCATTGTATTCAACGTCGTGATCTACTTTTCACAACACCATTATAGCCACGGTGCCGCCGCCGTAGCCGTCGTCACCGTCGCCGTCGTGGAGTCACCACCGCCGCTGTGTTGCTGCAGCCGCTCTTGTCGCGATAAGCTGTTACGTCAACGCCAACGCGTCGTGGGACACACAATCACTTGAGCACAATACAACTGAATGCGATGCATTCATGGGTAATATTGTAAGCTAATTATTAAAATATTATTATACATATATATTTATTTTTTTTTTTTTTAACGTATTATTGTCGACTGGTACGACTATAAGTCGTTGTCATTATTACTATTAGTATTTGTATGATTATTATTATTTCTATATCAATAGTGGTATTAACTATAGGGAGTGGTGATACTACAAATTATAATAATCTAGCCATATTAATTTAATTAATTTTTTTATTTTTATTTTTACGTATACAATTTAATGCATGTCAGATAGGTCTAGTAATAGTAACAGTAGTTCCGAGAGTTCTGATTTAGACGAAAACTACGTACCATCGCGTCCGATTGACATAAGTCTGTTAGGATTGTCTAGGCCTGTTACTAGATTACTGAATAACCGTCAAAAAGAAAACGTAATACAAGATTGTAGACAATCGAAAATAACAAATAAAAATTTTAATTCAAAATTGCTAGTAGGTACAAAAGATAATATTCAAACTATAGAATCTAATAACACAATGGCACTACCTACTTCGACCACATTATCCTTAGAGACAGCAATAAGATTAATTCCACATTTCAATGGGGAGAATGTACAGGAGGTATATCCATTTATAAACGCATGCAATTTTGTCATGCGAAATGTTGATGAAACCATAAAACCGGTACTCTTACAAGTTATAATTACTAAGTTGTCAGGCAAGGCGTTCGCGATAACCCAACATAAAGAAATTTCTACATGGGAAATACTTAGGGATAATTTAGAAGGCACTTTCTGTGCTACTCGCACACCCGGATATCTTCAGTTAGAGCTCACTACTACTAAATTCCAACAAGGTGAAACGGTACGAGATTATGCAACGAGAGTAGAAAAACTATTGCATGAACTTTGTAACGTAAGCACAAAGGATAAATCAGCTGGTGACGCTAAAGCTATACATAATTACATAAAAGAAACAACTTTAACTACATATATTGAAGGTTTACCATCTACTATTCGGGGTGTAGTCAAATCCAAGAATCACCCAACGTTAGAAGAAGCCATAAAGGATAGTTTAGAAGAAGAGAAGATTTATCAATCAAATAAAGGAACACAACGTTTGTTGAATAACAAACCAAATAATATGAATATTAGTAAATATTGCAAATATTGCCGAAAAACAAACCATAATACACATGAGTGTAGATTTGGAAACAACAATGTCGATACGGGACAGCAAAGTAAACAATCCAAAGGATTCAATAATCAAAGAAATCAGGAGACTAAACAAGTATCGTGTATTTATTGCAAGAAAACTGGTCATAGTATAGATGTATGTTATAAGAAGAAAAATGCAGATGAACGCAAAGGAAACCAGAATAATAATAATCAACCATCAACGTCGGGAAACGGCAAGGAACCGGGCAAAGCGGGTGTCCGTCTGGTTCGCGAATTGAAAATGATCACCCAAAATTAAATGTCTTAAGTTTTAAAGTGAAGCTATAAAATAATCATGCCATATGCGAAATACCACAATGTATAAATCACAAAATTAATTTACTTTTAGACACGGGTGCAGAACTAAACCTTATTAAATTAAATACACTTCAGGACGATGTCCAGGTGTCAGACAAAAAAATTTACAATATGCAAGGCATAAATGACAAATTAGTAAGTACACTAGGAAGTACAGTACTAACAGTATCAATAGATAACGAAACATACGAAACCGAGTTTCAAGTAGTGGATTCAACATTTCCTATAGTGGGTGATGGAATATTGGGAAACCCATTTCTAAAGGCCAATAGGATTATCATCGACGTAGGAAAGGAAGAATTGTCTACCAGGAATGAAAACTCAAACGTCATACCAGCTCGTAGTGAACTTATAATCCCAGTACATGTTAACACTAATGAGTCATCAAGTCACAATGTACTTATCCACGCTCAAGAATTAAACAAAAATATATTATGTGGAAATGTACTTAATATTATAAAAAATCAACAAGTTCTAATAAGTGTAATGAACCCTACAGAAGAACCACAAGAAATATTAACACCAAAACTCACGGATCTATCTCATGAAATACTCGATACAGTCTCAATGAACAATATGCGTACGGTAGAAAAATGTAGCAATCCAGAAAATCGTATCCAAATTTTAAAAGATTCACTCAGATGTGACCATATGAATAATGAAGAAAAAACAATTATATTTTGTTTCTCCTGTTCCGAATATGTAGTATCTACATAGATGATAAGTTTAATTTTTGATTTTTTAAAAACGTAACGTAATATTGTGCGGACTTGATCCCAATTTAACTGGTCATGTCCACTACCAATTTTTGGTAAGGCCAGTCTTTCGATTTGGTTTTCTTCACAAAATGTTCTTAGGTTTTTTATTGCTTGGTAAAATGTTTCGTAAGTTGGCTTTTCTTGGTGATGATTCTTTGTAATTATATATAAGATATTTTGATCGTTGTGTTGAATGCTTGCTATTTCTGTTACTTCTTTATTTTGACTCGTTAAATTATCAATTTGACCAAATTTACGCCTAAATTCCAAAGCTATCCCTTGAGACATCTTGAAATCCTTGGACACGCAATGTCCCAATGCAATGTCTTTTGAGGTTTCGAATAAATCCCCTTGTACTTCAATAACATTAGGGTTTGTGATCAGCTTCGTTTGTACCTCTTCGGTGAATTGTTGATAGGACTTTTGTTTGTAGTCATTTGAGTGTAACAATGCGTTTACCTTTGATATTCTGCTTAAAGCGTCTGAATTTGTATTCTGAGTACCTGGTTTATATATGACATCATAATCAAACTCTTCCAGCTGTAATCTCCATCTAACCAAACGAGCTCCTGGATCCTTGACCCCAAATAGCCAGGTTAGTGGCTTATGATCAGTAACCACTGTGAATTTCCGACCATATAAATACGGTCTGAATTGTTTTACTGCCCAGACTATCGCTAGCAACTCCTTTTCTGTGGTGTTGTAGTTCTTTTCAGCTTTGTTCAGAGTACGCGAAGCGTATGTGATAGGTAGGTCAGTTCCAATTTTTCCTTGTGAAAGAATTGCTCCAATAGCCGTATTGCTCGCATCTGTTGTTACGATAAATGGTCTATCAAAATCTGGATGCTGCAATATTGGTTCATTTGTTAAAATATTCTTAAAGAAAAGGAAAGAGTCTTCGCAGCTATCTGACCAGACGAATGGTTGATTTTGCTTTAATAAGTTAGTCAGAGGCTTGTCCTTTTTGCTAAAATCCTTTATGAATTTTCTATAATACCCTATTAACCCTAAGAAAGATTTGATTTTCTTCGTGTTATCGGGTACCGGATAGTTAACTATACATTCAATTTTCTTTGGATTGGGCTTCACGCCGTTTTCTGTGATAACATGTCCCAGATAATTCACTTCCTTCCTCAAAAATTCGCACTTTGGAGGCTGGAGTTGTAAATTATATTGCCTTAGTCTTTCAAACACTTCACGTAGACGTGTTGTATGTTCTTGAAGAGTTGCACCAATAACAATTATATCGTCTAAGTACACAAATGCCCTTGAGCCGTTGATCCCATTCAATACTCTGTTCATTAATCTTTGGAATGTTGCTGGGGCCCCTTTTAGACCAAAGCACATTCTCTTAAACTCATAATGACCTTCACTCGTACTGAAAGCTGTTTTTTCCATATCCCTTGGATGAATTCCAATTTGGTGATAACCGCTAGCTAAATCAAGACAGGAGAAGTATTTCGCTTTCCCTAGCTGATCCAAAATTGATGTTATGTCAGGCATCGGAAACGCGTCACCTACTGTGATATTATTCAACTTTCTGAAATCTACCACGACTCTGTATTTTTTACTTCCTGAAGCATCCATTTTCTTCGGGACAATAAGAAGTGGAGCGTTCCAAGGGCTCTCACTGGGGACTATTATTTCATTTTGTTCTAGTTGTTTGATTTGTTCATTTATTTCTTTCTTCTGTGCATATGGAAGACGATAAGGTTTCTGGTAAATTGGTTGAGTGCCACTTGGTATTTTTATTTCATGTTGTACCGCTTCTGTACAGTTGATCGTGTCTCCTTCTAAAAAGAATATGTCTGCATATTCAAATACTAATTATATTAGTATTTAAATCTTTAAAACTGTTTTGTTGTACTCTCTCCAAAAATTGAACCCTCACACTACCGAAATAACAACGTTCAAACGGAACAACCCGTACGAGCACAACAATATAATATATTAATATGCATTCACAGAGCATGGCTCTCAACTATATGTCTATATGTTATGATGTTGAGTTGGTTTATGAGTTCGTAGTTTAAGAGTTAAAAGGTGATGCTTAAATTTGTTAAACAAATTATAAATTATTTGTAAATATGTTAAATATTTTTTTTGTTTCATACAACAAACCAACTTTTAAAAAAGCTGGCAAGTGGATGTCACTCTGCTGTACAGTAGATTACAAGTGGGTAAATGTATAATGCATAAACTTGAATTCAATGATATAATATCATTGTATAAGAAAAACGATTCTGAGGGGAGACGGTTTATCAGTCTGGATTTTTTAAATTTTTATTATTTATTATAGATTTTAAGTTGAATTAATATTATAATGTTATAATTTTTTATTCGTTGCTACGGTAATACAAAATCGTTAGAAATTAAAATCTTATTTTAAACGGTTTTTCGTAATTTTTCAGTAGTTTTCCCGTGGCATTAAATAACTTTTGACCTCTCTAAAGTATTTTTCTAAAATATAAGGTAAGTACTATATGTTAGTACTATGTGTACTATTATTTTATAAGCACTCCTTCAAGTAGAAATTTTGTATACAGGATATAAAAAATAAACACCATTGTTTCCACGAATATATATCTTTATCTCATTCCATATTTATCATTATCTGTTAAACCTAAATATTTATCAAACCTCATTAAAAATTGTTATTAATATTACCGATGTTATTTTTGTCCAGCTTTGTACATCGTTTGACCTGTCCCCATGACTGCTTTATCCATCGCACGAGAGTACGCCGTTGCCGCCTCGCGATGGGTATAAAAGGCCAAAGCACCGGTCAAACCGATGTCATTCACTGCCTTTTCGGCGCCGGAGCAAGACCTACCCAGGCAGACTTGCACGGCTCGAAAGGTAGTCTCCCTCCCGGACTCAACGTGTGGGATATATCCAATCCATGGTGCAATAGTCAGAGTTATTCCGGCATTGTATCCGATTGATATACAAAGACCACTCATAATGCAATAGTCGGAGTAATTCTGGCATTGTCTTATACCGCACGTTCGAGTCCCATCATTTAATAGTAAAATCTTGTTATTGTATTCGATTATGTAACAATAAAAACAACTTTTTCCGATACCAATCGTGTATTATAATTATTTAAACCAAACCATCAAAACCAATCGTTCTACTTGAGGTGTCAACACCATTGTAAAACCAGTAGCTTCCTCGCTCCGCTCAGAATCTAAAATGTTCACTCGGAAGTTGACAACTTTTAGATATAATAAACATTTTATTTTAATTTTTCATTGAAATGAAATAGGTAGTTTAAGAAAATAAATTTCTTGAAATTTTAAGACCCTAACAATACATAAACCCGGCAACGACGGGTAATTCAACTAGTAGGTAATAAATAAGTCATTTTAATTTAAAATGTATAATAATATGTTATAATATATCATAAAAATAAAAACTTAATTTCCTGTATAAAATACATGTTTTTACTACGAATGCCACCCTTCAGATTTCTAGAAAATAATAGGTTACATAAAATGGGAAAATTTAAAAATTACAATAATACAGGTACTCACCATCGTTACTTTAGTAAGTACTCGACGACCGACGCACTTCTCCAGACGTTCGTAGCAAAATGTAAAGAAATATAATATGAATATAATTTGGATTCTAAATACTTCTAATCACTTGTTACAAAATACTATACACAACTACAACGTTAGTTAATATTTCAATATTTCATTAAGTAGTATATCATAGAAATATAATATAATATATTTAAAAAAATAATATAATATAATATATGCACATATAATATATTTATATTATGATATACCTACTACTTAATGAAATATTGAAATATTAACTAACGTTGTAGTTGCGTATAGTATTTTGTAACAAGTGATTAGAAGTATTTAGAATCCAAATTAGCGAATAACGGTTAGCCGATTACGGCTAATATATGTCGCCGTGCATCGTGCGGAATGTACTCATATAATATAGAATTAATACATAGATCATAGACGTAAATTAATAATATACATATTATACAGGTTAAGAATACGGCCACGCTCGACTTACCAGCCGAACTGTTAACTATTATAGTGCTGAATAGTCAAGTTAATGTCAATGAAATGTATAGTTTTTTTTACCACCATCTTTCTGATTGTACTTCAGAACAACTTGTCCGATATTTATTTATTTTATTGTTAAACTAGCAAATTATTATTTTTTTTTGAGTTTCTCAATTTTCACTTTGATATACCTACTTATATAATTATGTCTACACCATAAACACTATGTTATTTACTTATAAGAATAAAAAAAACTAATTATTATTTATTGTTTATTTTTTAAGTTTATTAAAACCTAAATTCATTCAAATTAAATAATCTTCAAATTAAACAGTTGTTAAATAAAAAACCTTCAGTTATTGCAGCCATCTTCTATATTGACGTATATGTATAGTGCGTATTATACTATATTGTTTTATGCCGCCTTAATTCCGGGCCTTAAATCATCACGACAACTACAAATTGACATTAGTTTTAATTCGTTGTGGTATGAAAATAGTACGTGTAACGCATACAAGTACAAAACTGCAACAAAAACAGTAAAATATGTAATTAAAAAAATGTTGTTACTGAAACCGTTAACCGATTGTCAGAAAATTAGTACGATCATTTTGACGTTGAAAAAAAACATAAAGTATCACAAAGTATCTACAAGTTAGATAAGTACTGCAACGTATTCTAGGGAAGTATTAATCTACCTAATCTATAACGGGAAATGATGATTAAAGATATTGACATATTATTGTATGGGTTTCATACAACCTAATTCAATTAGAACATTCAACTTTTTACCACATTCCTATAATATTGTAATGGAAAGTTTTGAAAGAATACGTTAAAATTGAAAGAATTGAAAAAATACGTCATAAATCTAATAATTGAACACCCAAGAAAAAAATAAAAATATGGTTCATTTCAATACATCGATGAAGACATGAAGTATCAAACTACTAATAACTACTTAAATAAAGAAATGACAATGGGTATTTTTTTGAATACTATAGGGAAATTGTTGCAACTATTATACATTTATATTTAATTTAATTTTGGGCATACCATTTGAATCACAGAAAATAAAATATTTTATAGCACCAATATTCTCCTCCGATTTAATTTCTGTAAAATATAAGAACTATTTAGCCATAAATTACATATATAAATTAGGGTGCTGATTTCAAATCTTGGGGTGCTGATATAATAACATGTGTTTAAGAGGACGTCGCACCCACATATTATGTTGTCTTCGTCTTACACGTGTACGACATACCAAATTTTACGCTCAGCAGAATCGTTAATTAGAGTGAATTGACCTCTTATAAAATTTAAAGGTAAGAATATTATATAGGGGCATAGGGCATCTCATCGGCTTTCTGTTATATTTCAATTTTAAAGTGAATTATTAATATTTGAAAATTGTAAATTGTTTATACATCTTTTAATACTCATAGTCATAACTTAATTTAAAATTAAAATACAACAAAAAACCGATGACAATAATAAAAATAATAATAATAATCAATTTTAAAATTAATGGGGCAAAACGTGATCTGAAGAGCGTACAATTTGGTATGTCGTACACGCGTAAGACGGAGACAACATGTCATGTGCGACATCCCTTTACAATTTCCATGTTCATTATTCATTATTATTACTATATGATGACAGTGAATCTAACGATAACCATTCAGTATCGCCTAAACGCGTTCGTATATTATGATAGATACTACCCCTCTCATCCAGTAACGCACACTCAAAAATAAATAGGGGTAGCAATTGGAATCGGTTACCTCTATATTTTCTAATAAGCTAATGGCTATAGCCTATAATTATATTCAATAGTTTATTTTCAATATTTGTATACGTAGTAGGATTTTTATGATGTAAATATTTTGGAGATAGGGTAGACTTACCCACCTACCAAAATAATCAGGGGTATCAGCTGGTACCCTTGAACCCTCTAGTGTGCGAAACTGCTCTCATCGAGGCGTGAATTTACTACTTTTCTTCGTCAATATAAGCTTTCAATCGAACGTTAAAATGTACGTCTATGTACAGCCTATGTCAAAACATAGACATAAACATTGAATATTTAAAAACTCGAATTTATAATTTAGTAGATAGGTATAATGGAAAATGTTGTAGTGGTAGGTATCCATTATGTTGCAATTTATTAGTAGGTGACAACTCCGTCGTTGTCGTAAGATCTTCCTACCACGTGGGCTATAGGTACTATCATAACTCTAAAACCCGTTCAAAAATCGAACAATCAACGAGTATAATATGTTAATGTATTATTATACACACGGCCCTCATCACTATCATCTACAATTACAAACTAGTTGTCTACCTACCTACTAAATATGTAAAGAATGGCAGTTGTTATCCCTCAATTTTTTTTAGAGCCTTTTTGATTATATACATTTTCAAGCAAATTTAACAACATTTTATAAATCAATTGTACCTAATTGTTATAATTTTGTTAAATTTATGATTTTTTCGTTTGAAAATCACTTACTTTTGTATTGCCTTTTTTTACTGTAGAACTAACTAGTTAATTGAAGATTATCAGGAGGCGTATCTATTAAGGGGGAGGGGAATCGTTAGACAAACATTTTTAAATATACCCCCCCACGCCAATGAAAATATTTTCAAATTGCATTATATACGGGGGATGGTGCACCATATATTTATGTTATCTAATTGAACCAAGTATAATTAACTAATACAGAAAGATAAAAATTACAGTGGGTCACCCTACAGGCTACGATCTGTCTATCACCTATTTATACACATAGTACGACATTATTACCATCATTACTGCAGTCTGCAGTGTGATGACTGGAAATGGTCGACAGAAAAAAATTGTGGAATCTTACGCAAAAAAACTGACATCAACAACAAGTCTATGGGGGAACTACTAGCTCCTTCAGCTCCATCATCATCTGATTCTTCATTACTATCTTCTGCTGGAGCAGAATCTTCTTCACTTGAACCTTCTAGCACCTTTTTTCTTTCTATTTTCTTACGCTTTTGAATCGCCGCCACCGCGGTTTGACGATACATTGTCATATTTTTCCGGTACTCTATGAGGCGCGTTATCAAATCACTCGGCGGACTTTCGGTCGTAGACCGATGGCGTTCACACCCAAATCCGTTGTTGACATTGATCATCATACTCGTGTGATTTGACACAACGGTATTAGCAGCAAGAGTAGAGGGGGTCAGCATTAAGTTCGCCCTCGTTGGGTGAAAATTCTTAACAGTTAGTTTGGGAGAGTAATTTTTCAACCGTAGTCTTCTTCTGTCTTCTTCCTGCTCTTCTTCCTCCTCATCTTCGTCGCTGCCAGTGTCTTGTCCTCCGGCTTCGCTATCTTCTTCTTCTCCGCCCTCCAAAGTATATAAAAAATGTTTAAATCCATCGAGTGATACAAAATAATATTCTAATATATTTACGTATAGGCAGGTATATTAAATTATTTAAATTAAACAAACAACTTAAAAATGGTGCTCTACTGTACAGTAGGTTACAAGTGGATCACTGTATAATGGAAGATATTACATTTGAAATCAATGATATAATATCATTGAATAAGAAAAACGATTCTAAGGGGAGGCGGTATGTCAGTCTAGCTATAAGACATATTATAGGCACACTTATCTATGGTATTAAAAAAAATTGACCTTTTAATAGGTACCTATAATCAGGGCCGGAGGCAAGTGGGGTATTGGGGGTCGTGACACCCCGCCATCGAATAATCGTAATGAAAGTCGGCACTTTCGGCATACGGAATTTTTTAGATAAAATAACCTATTTGTTGTATTTACAAATAAAAATTAAATATCTTTTAAAAACATTCCAATTATAAAATATAAAATATAAATAGTTCCGATATCAGTTGGCAAATGGCAAATTGATTATTGATATAAATAAAATATGTACATCTAGAATAGCCACGACTACAGATACCTACTATAGCCGTGGAATAGCCCATATCTATTTTTAAAACTGTTGGTATAAACTGATAAACATTTTCCCGTATCCCGTGCGGCGTGCATCCATCCACTACACTACTACAGTATTACACTACTGTCTACCGTCTACTGCAGTACTGCACATCACCAATCATTTCACAATACACGTTCTATTGACTGTCGTCTGTGTGTGAGTAGGTTTATATTATTATAATTTTCACTTTTAATTTCAATTTCTAATGGAAAATAAAAGAAAAAGAATTAAACTTGAGTGCCTTAAGTGTGGTGGTGTATTTAATAAAGATTATCGTGCTAAACATGAACGTCAGCAACATAATGGAAAACGAGTTTCAGTAAAGCATTTCGGTGCACCAGAAAATCCATTCGAAGCTTCAAAATACTTACATAGAGCATATTCACCAACTGTAAGTTAGTTTAAAATTAAATGTATTCAATTAAGTACCTGCATAAGAAATGGTATTTTTATTTAACTTATTTTTTCAAATGATAGAAAACCAGCACAAGTTCTACTATGGAAAATATTCAAAACATTGAAGAAAATAATGTTGATACATGCACATCTGTTGAAAAAGATCCAATTCAATTAGAAGTATGCAAATCAACTTTTTTTTAGAAATTAATAAAAAAATATAATATATAATTAATATATACATTTTTTATATTAATTATTGATTTTTTTATTATAATGTATATTGTTATTTTATATAAATGTATATATTTTCAATTTATATCTATTATTTCTTATTAATAGGTAACCAAAAATACCACAACTTGCACAACTTACTTACAACCTACTTCAGAAGAAGAAAACTGTTTTAGTGAAACTATAGAATATCTTTTGGATGTATTAGAAGTAAGTTATTTTTATTTTTTAGTTAATAATACATATAGGCATATAGCTAGACAACTATATAGTTTAATTTTATAACTTTAATATTATGGTAAAATTCTTACAATACCCAAACAAAATAATTGGTATAAATCATAATTTGTTCAATACATTTTATAAAAAATGTTGTTATAAATTAGGAAAATAAAATATTTTAAAACACTTAAGTAACTAGGTTTCTAAGTAGACAGTTTAATTATAATTTTTAATTTTGTTAAATTTACAGGATGATTGTGCCGTTTTAAGCAGTAAAAAAAATGAAAATGATCTTGATACTAAAAATATTAATAATCATAGTGAAAACACTGAATCTTGGATTGATTGTGTAGGTAAACTTTCATCTTTAGTACAAATTATAAAAGAATGTAAATTGCTTCTTAAAAAAGTGCATGATGATGATATTCCAAATCCCATTCATTTCTTAACGATGAGTATTGAATTGATTTCTTCTGTTAAAGAAAAGTCAACTATGTATATACAATCTGCTTCTAATGTTTTATCTAAAGAATTTACTTCAAATAAATTATTTTCAACAAATGAAAAAGTAGTTGATAAATTATTAGACCATGACCCTGGTAAACGAGGAAAAGTCGAATCTGCTTCGCAACGTAATTATTTATTAAGTCTTGGACCTTATCAGCCTCTTGATTATACATTTCCAACTAATTACGACATAACTAAAGGAAAACAAAGACAATTTAATTCAAGTTGGTTTAAGGAATATCCTCATTTGGAGTACAGTATTAGTTGTGATGCGGCATTCTGTTTTATTTGTTCATTATTTCCAAATGGACCAAACAGAGCACGTGCTGAAAATAGTTGGACAGTGATTGGAGTTAGAAATTGGTCGAAAATGAAGTCAAGGGGTAAAGGGAAACCAGGGAAATTGGAATTACATTTCTCATCTAATGCGCATAAATCAGCTTTAGTTGATTTTAGTTACTTCACTTTAAATTGCAATCATATTGATAAACTGCTAAATAAAGAAAACAGACAAGCTGCTATACAAATAAGTGCACAAAAACAATTTCATAAAGATGTCATTAAAATATTATTTGATGTAACACGCACATTAGCACGACAAGGTTTATCATTCCGAGGAGATGGAGATGAAAATAATGGTAACTTTAAGCAAATAATATTACTTCTCTCACGTCACTGCCCAACTATCAAAACTTGGTTAGAAGAAACTGCATTTCGTCCATATCATGTAACTTATATGAGTCACGATTCACAAAATGAATTTATTCATCTACTAGCAAATGAAACAAAAAAAAAAATTGTATCAGAAGTAAAGAGAGCTAAAATGTATTCTGTTATGGCAGACACCACGCCTGATCTTTCAAATCGTGACCAAATGTCTGTGTGTGTTCGATATGTAGATACAAATTCAAAAGTGTGGGAACGATTAATTGAAATAACAGAAACTCAAGATAAAACTGGAAAAGGTAATAATATTATTTTCATAATAAACTATCATTATGCGGGTATTTTTAAAAAACAATTTTATGATTTAGAGTTTAGACTATAGACTATAGTTGAATTAATGAAATTTTTTTGATATTTCTTTTTTAGGTATGGCAAATAAAATTTGTGAAATATTAACAAAAAATGGATTACATCTTGAAAGTATAGCTTTTCAATCATATGACTTTGCTTCTAATATGTCAGGTCATTTACAAGGAACTCAAGCAATGCTTTCTAAAATAGTTGGTCATAATATACCATATATTCCATGCCAAGCACAC